>CM033799.1:24298555-24509313 GCA_019656835.1 Rhododendron ovatum
TTGCTCTTCTTCTCTTTTCTTCCTTTGAAAGAGGAAAGAAGGCAATACACTTCCATATACCCTACTGAAATCCAGTTACCATATAAGCCACCATCTTTAACCTTCGAGTACAAAAACCACCTTCAAACCTCCCTACGAAAGGTATACCACCTTTGTGTTCATTTTTGTTTTCGACCCCTGAGGGGGGCTAGCAGGGTCCAAGCTAGTAAACAATACTAGTCCTGGTCTTGAACTGGTAAAATACAACAAGCGTATGAAGTGAAACATGGCGCACGCCAGTAAGGTCATGTCGTACGCCAGTAATGGTAGTGCATGCAGTACTGGCATGGGGGCCATGGATCATCCCCTTTGCTTACTTTCATTTCTGTCAATCACCCTCGCATGCTAACAACCAGTTTACTGCTTTCTGTATTTAGAACTGTTTAGCGGTAATATTCAATGTTTGTTCATATCTGTTATAGAAAAGCCTCTGGGATCCTTCTGGTCATGTTCCAGAGCCCAGATGATGCAAAGCCAAACACAGGAATCAAAGGACAAAGTGGCGTATGCTTGTCTATGACTGGCCTACGGCGGTTTGTCTCAGGATTCAGTGGCTGGCCCTTGTATCTTAGTTAGCCTTGGCCTATTTCCTTGTCCCCACACTGTTTTGGGGTATTCTGTTTTTCTTTCCTGACCTAAAGCCATTTCCACTGCCTGTAACTATGTCTATTCTGTTATATTGAACTGCGTGGTTTGTCCTGGGTGTGCGCTGGTCCTTTTCCAGAGCCCAGAGGGTTACAAACAAAGACTGAGTAAGTAAACAAGTGGAGTACGCCAGTTGTAGAGTGGCGTGCGCATGTCTAGGTCAGCATGCAGTGGCTCGGCCAGTGCATTCTGGCAGGATCTGCTCACATCGCTTTGTGACAGCGTACTGCAGTTTGTTCGGGTTACTCAGTGCTTATTTTCAATCTATATTTAGTATTGCAATCAAATCATCCATACATTTTGCCATGAAAAACTGCAAATTGTTACAGTTTTAATCCCTATTAAATGTTCCCCCGCCCTAACTGGCTAAAAAAAATGATAAAATGAGAGAAAAATGCAAACGTTTTTTTTATAAAATGCCCGAGTAGAGACCGATCTCCGGATTGGGTGAGAGGGGGTGCCATAAAACCCTTCCCCTCTCGTAACTTGGCTCCCGAACCTCAGATATCGAAGGTAACGATGGACCGGTCCACGCCTTTTCAAAATCAAGCAAACGTGGCAAATGTTTTCGAATTCGGTTCCTTGGGTTTTTCACCGCTAAAACCCGAGTGGCGACTCTGAATCGAGGCGTTTCGCCGCGCATTTTCAAAAGAGGGCCGCGCCCAGTCTTTAAAAGGGAACCAAGATCGTGCGATTTTCGGGGCGTGTGTCCACAGTGGTAACTCTGCTGGGGACTCATTGCGTTGATTGGTATTTGGCGATTAATACATAATTGAACAATTTTCAAAAGCTTGTCAAAATAGTACACTTCGCGCTGCTGAAGAACGGAATGGTAACGTAACAGGATCTCAGCATCCGACCAATCCGAATTGGGGCTTTTACTATTGTTCACTTGTGTAATTTTCTCCAAGTATTAATTAACAAAAGTGAGCCAAGCTTCAAAGGGCATTTGTTTCAAAAGTGTTGCATTTTTTTTTCTCATCAAAATCATTTTTCGGCGTTCTCCATTCGTATCAATGGTTGGTCAGTCCCGTTGAGGTGTTTTAGGTAACCGGCACAATTTATTGGAGCCCTGGGTCCTCGAACGCCCAACAACCTTGGACGATGATGAGTCGTACTACCGTTCGACCATTGCTTTGCTCCACGCATCGCAGTGGGAGGTATATCGCGACTATAGTCAGAGGAACCCCTTTAGCCAAAACCAGCCTCTACTGCGTTTACAAAGCACTAGAACCTTTCAACCTAAGACAGGAACCTGCAGGGTAGGATTACTTACTTCTAACCCCATATCCTGTCTATGTGTTACTGCTTTCCATATCGCATACTTGTACATACATTCATGACCGTTTTTGCGTAGGAGCATGCTAGGGCGGCTTTTAGGGTGTCTATCGTCGAGTCTGTCGCACGCCCGTTCGGCATTGCCTTGGACCGATGACGAGTCGTGCATCTCGATGTTGCACATTACCAAAGTTTCCAAGTCCTTAATCAATGAGGCTTCGGGAAATCAGTACTTTCTAAGTCTTTGTCTAATGCCCGATCGAGGTTTCAAACTCAAAAATTAGGAACAACGGAGAGAATGTCGTGATGCTTACACCACCCAGGTTAAAAGTGCTAATCACTTACACCGCTCAGGCTCCGGCACAGTGCTGCTTACTCCACTTCGGTTATGGTATCACGCCATTTATGCCGAGTTGTTCCAAAAATCAAACTTTGAAACTTCGAGAGGGTTAAAGTCAAAGGCCTAGGCTGTTTTGGCATCCCTTAGCAACATTCGATTCAATCAAGGATACACCGTCGAAAAGAAAATCCGAGGATTCTATGGCAACTGTCCGAGTGTCGTAAGGCAGACTCCCTTTAGTTCTAGAGTCTAGGAGGACACCGACGACGTTGGCATGATCATTTTTCCATTATTGTCGATTCTTTCAAATAAAATGATTGCAGGCTGTCATTGAGCTCTTATACTTTGCTGTCTAGTCATGCCAATCGCCAAGCAGAATTCCGAAATCAAGAGCCAAACCTACTTGGGGCCGTTCGTCGAGTCCGTTTGAGGGTTTGATTTGGGGTTTGTCTCTCAGTCAACCGCAACAGAAGCTCTGGCCTGCACTATGTCACGGGAGGATTCGCCGCCAACCACTCCACACGAGTCCCCTCCGTCAACTCCGTCCCCTCCAGCATCTCCGAAGTGTGTCAAGATAGAAGTTCTAACCATGGCGGATGTCCCACCTCCGAATCTTGCAACCCTGTTGGCCGATCTGCAGCACAACCTGGCCATCATGCAGCAAAGGGCCGACCAGGGCGACGCCTTTGTGGCCAATCTCCGAACCTTAATCGAGGAGCGACTTCCCCTTGCAGCAAGAGGGGAAGGCGAGGGAAGGCGTGAACAAGGAGCCGGTTCCGAAGAGGAATCGCTAGTGGAGAATCCCGCTCCAAGCCCAGAAATGGCAGCGTTGGTCGCCAAAATGGCCAAGCTAGAAGAGACGGTGGCTAAATCCGAAAGAAAAGGGTTGGGAGTACTAGACATGGACCGCCTCTGCCCATTCCCGAATGCCAGGCTTCCCGATCGGTTCAAAATGCCTGACTTCGCAAAGTTCGACGGTACTGGAGACCCGAAAACTCACTTGTTGGCCTATCATGGTGCAATGAAACTGCATGGCATTGGAGAGGATGCCATGGCTCAGCTGTTTCCACAAACTCTTGCCGGCCCCGCCTTCCAATGGTTCCTATTGCTCGACATCTCCAAAAGACGAACATGGGAGGACATCGGCACGGCCTTCAATGCTCAATACAGCTACAATGCCCAGCTCAAAATGACCACTCGGGAGTTGGAATCCACAATAATGACTGCAAAGGAGTCCTTTGCGGACTTTATCCAAAGATGGAGAGCCAAAGCCGCTCTCATGCCTGATCGCCCGAGCGAGAAGGATCAGATCCGCATCATCTCCCGTAACTTGCAGCCAGACTTTGCCAAAAACCTCGCCTTGGTTCAAGGGGCAAACTTTGAAACGTTCTACGACTCTGGTCTGGCTATTGAAGAAGCCCTCCAAACTGGTGTTCTGCCCAGGAGTGACAGTTCCTCCTCTGCCTCAGCCTCAAAATCCAAGCCTCGTGCATACACCGGAAATAGCACTGCTTTGTTCGGCGGCAACAGCTATGCCAACGCAAACTCTGCTAACAATCCCTCTGCCCAAAGCTCCAACCACATCGCCGACATCAACCAAGTTCAAACCCCTCAAAGACCCTAGAACCACAACCAACCCCGTAACTTCGCCAATTTCGAGGCACCACTTTCCTCGGTGTTGGAGAAGTTAGTCAAAATCGGACATCTCAGGCCTTTAGCCCTAACTCCACTTCCTCAAAATCCACCCCCTAGCCATAACCTCAGTGCTTTCTGTGCTTACCACCAAATGCCCGGCCACTACACTGACTCTTGCTATCGCCTCCGTCATGCGATACAAGATTTGGTGGACAATGGCACCCTTCCAACTCCACCTACCAAGCCTAATGTCATCTCCAATTCCTTGCCTAAACATGACCCTAACCCTCAAGTGAACCAGATAAACCTCAGCTCCACCATATTCAACCCCACCGACCATATTGCCTCAACCGACAGCCCTAGGCCGGTCGTAGCCTTTCCCTCTGAGCCAAGTGTTAACATGATGGCCGTCGGTTGGGCTATGGAAGAAGACAAAGCCAAAGAATGGGAGGAACTTTGCAACGATTGGATCGAACAGTATAACATGGGGTTTCCTGCTCACCCCCAAGTTAATCAAATATGGCTGGATCAATAGGAAGGAGAGTGGAATGCGGCACTGGCCGACCCTCTGGACGGACTCTCTTTGTTTGCACTCTTTTACCAACCGGAGCTGAACCAAGTCGAGCAAGAAGCCGAGGAGTATGTGTGGGATCCACAGCCCGATGGATGGCAAATAGGCCAGGGTCGCAAAGCTGATTTGGACCAGGAAGACGTCAGTGAGGAGTACTGGAACCAATTTCAAGAAGGGGAGCTCGTACCCAATATCTGCCGCCCGCTCGGCGCCATGCAACCATTGGTGAATTCAATTGACGACGTGATCGGCCGCTACGCCCATGAGTTTGACCCTACTCGGGACATCATTTCTGCGAAACAGCCTCGCCCTTTTGTTTCGGCACTTGGAGATGATTGCTCTATCATGGTCTTGGATGCACCTCTCGCCGACCTATGGGACGGAGAAGAAACTGCTAAGACTCCGCCGCCCGCGGATATTTGGGATGTGGATAACATCGTCGATCTGGACATGGGGAACGAAGTATGGACTGTCAACACCGCTCTTGTCGATGGAGGATTCTGGGATGTTCCGTTTATCACTAATCCGGGGGCACCCTTTGAAGAAGAAGCTGCACAAAATCCGACTTTCTTGGAAGGACTAGTAATGGAGGACTTGGAATGGGACAGTGCTCTAGGGACAGACTCGTCTGCAATGGTGGCATCGACGGACAAAGGAAAGAGCAAGCTAGAAGAAGTGCCTGCCGACCTGTGGGATTCCATTGACTTGTCGTCTTGGTGGGATGTGGCCAACGTCACGAGGAGTGGCCGATTGTTTCAGCCAGCCAATCTTCAGGCCGGAAGCTCGTCCAATCCGCCCGCTCAGAAAGCCACCGCTCCCGCCGCTCAAAGGAGAGATTCGCTCTTCCCAAATGGGGTTCCCGAAGAAGACGCCATTCTGAAACAGCTTGAAAGGATTCCGGCCGCCGTATCTATCTGGGGTCTGATATCGTCATCAAAGGAGCATCGTGAGAAATTGTCCTCCGCTTTGGCCTGGCTCACAGTACCGATTGACATTACCCCCGAGGCCATGATTGCTCTTGTGCTGCCGCTACTCTCTAAGCACTCCATCACGTTCACCGAGAAGGATCTGCCCGTCGAGGGAACTGCTCACAACCGCCCGCTCCACATCACCGTCAAGTGCTGGGGTCATTGGGTGCCGACCGTGCTGATTGACAATGGCTCTGCTATCAATGTTTGCCCGATGAGGGTCGCCTACCGTTTGGGGCTCACCAAGAATGACCTAACACCATCTAATCTAGTTGTCAAAGCTTATGACAGCACCCGCCGTGCAGTGGAAGGAACTCTGATGCTGAAACTTGACGCTGAGGGTTTTGAAATGGACGTTGAGTTTCACGTAGTCGATGTCCCTGCTACTTTCAACCTGTTGCTGGGCAGGCCGTGGCTTCATAGGGCCGACATCATGGCCGTACCTTCAACTCTGCACCAGAAGGTCATGCTGGGGCTCCTACCGAAACTTTAACAATCTGCGGAGATTCTAGGATCCGCCCGCTCACAGATGATGGAACGCCTGTCTTGGGCATCATGCACGGGGAAGAAGACTCAGACTTTGGAGGATTCTCATTCGACACATCTGGCTCAGTCCTCGCCATTGCCATGGATGACGATTTCACAATAAGCTCAACTGTCCTCGAAATGATGAGGAAAATGTCATTCATGCCTGGCCTAGGACTCGGGATCAACCAATAAGGGATCGCTGAGTTCCCTGTCTTTCCTTCTATCGAAGACCGCTTTGGCTTAGGTTACACCCCCCGGCCAAAGACGCCAAAAAGAGGAAAGACACGGGAAAACCTCGAACCCTTTTTGGTAACCCCGACAGCTACTTTGTGCGAGAAGGAGGAGGCTCTGCTTATTCGGGACAGATCGAGCCATTTTGGGATCCGGAGACTTCCACTTGGCTGCCGGGATTTGAGATCTTTGTTGCGGACACTTGGGCCGACGATGAAGAGGAAACGGTCGAAGATAAGCTTGCTAAGGGGGAATTCGAGAAACGGCTGGGGCAAACCAAGGAAGAGTTTGACTGACTGAAGACTTTTGATCAAGGGGATTTGGAGATGCTGTTCTCCCAAGTAGGTTTGGTTGGTAAGGGGGAGGAAGCTGAAGTGCTGATGCTTGGGCCCGACTCATCAAATGCTCCCGAGAATCCCACCTCTCTCATAGTCAAGGCACAGGGAAGTATCAATAATTGCATTTTCACTCCGTGTCTAACATGCATTGACGACGAGTCTTAATCTGACACAGAGTCTGTCAAGTCTAAGTTTAGCTCAGAGTCGGAGTTGTGCCTCTTGGCCTTCCACGTCATAGCTTTTACTTCGAGTTCGAGTCTGTTGTACTTGGCAACCTTGTTGGGTTTTATGAAATGCATGATCCTACTTCTGACTACTTTGCTAGCTTTTACATAAACTGTGTCGACCCTGACGATGAAGGAACAAACTTCGACGGGGACATCCCCGCTGAGTTGCGTTCCCTTATCGAAAAGGAAGACGAAAGGCATGCTCAGCCTCTAAAAGAAGAAGTAATTTTCGTAAATTTGAAAGACGAGGATGACCCCCGTATGATGCAAATTGGTGCAAATCTGTCTCCGGAAAACCACGCCGGAACGATTGAGCTTCTCAAGGAATTTCCTGAGGTTTTTGCATGGTCTCACAAGGATATGCCCGGCATTGACCCTGAAATAGTACAACATCGAATCCCGTTGGAGCCCGGGGCTGTCCCTGTCAAGCAGAAACTCCGCAGGATGAGGTCGGATTGGGTTCAGAAGATCAAGGAAGAAGTTACAAAACAGATTGATGTAGAGTTCATAAGGGTTGCAGAGTACCCCAAGTGGGTTGCCAATATCGTGCCTGTTCCCAAGAAGGATGGAAAGATCCGAGTCTGCGTCGACTTTAGGGACTTGAACAAAGCAAGCCCCAAAGACAGTTTTCCCTTGCCCCACATCGACGTGCTTGTGGCTAACACGACGGAGCATGCCTTGCTCTCTTTTGTCGACGGATTCTCCGGATACAACCAGATCTCTGGGGCGCCCGAGGACCAAGAGAAAATGACGTTTGTCACGGAATGGGGCACTTACTGCTATGTGAAGATGCCGTTTGGGTTGAAGAACGCCGGATGTACCTTCCAACGGGCTCAAACGACCTTGTTTCATGATTTTATCCACAAAACCATTGAGATCTACGTCGATGACATGATTGTAAAGGCAAAGGAGGAAAAGGACTATCTCCCTTCGCTCAGGCAGTTTCTTGAAAGGCTTCGCAAGTACAACATTCGCCTGAACCCGCAAAAATGCACGTTCGGGGTCACGTCAGGCAAGATGTTGGGATTTCTAATCACCGCAAGGGGAATCGAGGTGGATCCTTCCAAAATCAAAGCAATCCTCGAGATGGAGCTGCCTAAGTCTAAGAAAGGCGTGCGAAGTTTTCTAGGGAAGGTCCAGTTCATCAGCCGGTTCATCTCCAAGCTAACTCTAACCTGTGAGCCGTTATTCCATTTGCTCAAAAAGGGGGTCCCATTCGAATGAACAGAGAAATGCCAGGCTGCTTTCGAGTCTATTCAGAGGTATTTGCAGAACCCTCAGGTACTAATTCCGCCTACGCCGGGTCAACCTTTGATTCTCTATCTGTCCGTTTCTTCAACAGCCATGGGATGTCTGCTAGCACAGGAAAGGAGCAATGGGGTCGAGAAAGCCGTTTACTATCTAAGCAAGAAGATGGTGGGGTCCGAGGAGCGTTATACCCACCTCGAGAAGACGTGTTGGGCGTTGGTTTGGGCTACCAGAAAGCTTAGACACTACATGCTAGCCTATTCGGTGAGACTGATTTCTCGGATGGATCCTATCAAGTATTTGTTCGAGAAGCCTGCGCTCACCCATAAGCTAGCACGATGGTTGCTTCTGCTAGCTGAGTTCGAACTACAGCACATCACGAGGAAGTCTGTAAAGGGGCGAGTCGTGGCCAAGTTCTTGGCCGATCACCCGATCGATGGCCCGGAAGACGTGGATTTCACTTTCCCCGACGAAGAGGTTCTAACAGTGGTCGAGGAAGTTTGGACGCTCTATTTTGATGGGGCTGCTAACCAGAAGGGATTTGGGATTGGAGTGTTGCTGATTACGC
Organism: Rhododendron ovatum; assembly: GCA_019656835.1. NCBI lineage: Eukaryota > Viridiplantae > Streptophyta > Magnoliopsida > Ericales > Ericaceae > Rhododendron > Rhododendron ovatum. Next base: position 24,307,172 of record CM033799.1, read on the forward strand.
TTGCTGGTGCTCACATTCCGCTCACTTTCAAGCTGAATTTCGATGTCACCAACAATCAAGTTGAGTACGAAGCCTGCATTGTTGGAATGGAAGCTGCTATTGCCTTAGGGGTCGAGAAGCTAGAAGTAATTGGGGATTCGAACTTGGTGGTTTCCTAAGCCAATGGAGATTGGAAAGTTCGTGAGAAAAAGCTGAAGCCTTATCACCAAGATTTGGAAGGACTGATTTCTCGCTTCAACAAGGTGACTTTCACCCATGTCCCATGCTTGAAGAATCAGTTCGCCGATGCTTTGGCGACTTTGGCTTCAATGATCGAACTTCCAATAGGTGTTAAGTTGCGGCCGATTGTGATTGAACAGAGGGACTTGCCTGCTTATGAGTATATCAACGCCATTGATGATGTCGATGATGGCCTACCATGGTACCACGACATTTGGAACTTTGTGGAGCGTGGGGAGTTTCCTACCGAGGCCACAAAGAAGGATCGGGTGGCTTTGCAAAGGCTAGCTTCTCAGTACATCATCTGTGGGGGGAAACTGTATCGAAGGTCTCACTGCGGGATGCACAAGCTCTGTGTCAGTGGTGTCGAAGCAACAAGGATAATGGAAGGAGTTCACAAAGGAGTCTGCGGGCCTCACATGAGCGGCGTCATGCTCGCTAGGAAGATCCTCAGGCAGGGCTATTACTGGTCTACAATGGAATCACAATGCATCGACTACGTACGGCACTGTTACAAGTGTCAAATCCATGCAAACCTACAGCACGTCCCTCCGTCTAAATTGTATGGCATGACCTCGCCGTGGCCTTTCTCTGTTTGGGGCATCGATGTTATCGGAATGATCAGGCCGTCTGCTTCAAATGGTCATAAGTTTATATTAGTGGCAATAGACTACTTCACCAAATGGGTCAAAGCCGAATCCTAAAAGACGCTGACAACGGTTCAAGTCGCTCAATTCTTTCGAAAGAACATCATCTATTGGTACGGGGTTCCTCAGGCATTCGTATCAGATAACGGAAGTCATTTCAAAGGAAGGGTTCTGGAGCTTTTCGAGGAATTCGGCATCGAGATCCATCACTCAACGACCTATCGCCCGCAAACAAATGGGGCGGTCAAAGCTGCGAACAAGAATGTCGAGATGATCATCAAGAAAACCACCAAGTTTGCAAGAGATTGGCACGAGCAGCTACCTCTCGCCCTTTGGGGGTATCGAACGTCTATCCGCACGTCAACGGGTGCAACCCCATTTTCTTTGGTCTATGGGATGGAGGCAGTACTTCCCATCGAGCTAGAGGTACCGTCGCTGAGAATCATGGTCGAAAGTGGTCTCGAGGAATCTGAATGGTTGAGTGGGAGGTTTGTCGAGCTAATGTTGTTTGATGAAAGAAGGCTCCGGGCGTTGTATCATGTTCAGGGGTATCAGGGTCGAATTGCTCGGGCGTTCAACAAAAAGGTGAAGTCCAGGGGCTTAGTCGAGGGAGACATGGTTACAAAGGAGATCCAGGCTCCAGTGTTTGATCCTCGCGAGAAATTCAGGCTGAAGCGATCCGGGCCCTACATCATCAAGACTATCCTATCTGGGGGCGCTGCTAAGCTCATCGACCTTGATGGCAACGAATTCAGCACCATGGTCAACCTGGATCAACTCAAGCGTTACTATCCCTGAGAGATGCTCGTTGGGTCGAAAACCACAAGGGTGGGCGATTCCAAGCAAAAGTTAAAGCAGCCTGCTAGACCGAAAACCTAAGGAGGCGGTTCTAGGCAAAAATAAATAGGCACAAGTCGAAAGCTCGCTAGGCCGAAAACCTGAAAAGGCAGTTCTAGGCAAAAGTTAGAGTGTGAAAGGAGAGGTAAAATACACGAGTGAACCTTAGTCTGAACTACGTTCTGACCTGATTCCTTGAAAAGGGATATGTAGGCAATCTCACCTTGAGATTCGGTCACATTCCATCAAAAGTTCGATCCAGGTTGGACATTCTGGGCACACGTCACAGTTTGGGAAGGCCGAGCACAAGACAAGGTTGCATTGAAGTGAATCAGAAAGGGGAAATCCGTCGTTTTTCAACTTTATTGCAAAATTATTACTTCTAATACATAAGCCGAGCATAAAAGTCTTAAAAACAGTTAAAGCATGAAAAACAGAACAAAATGCTTAAGAAGCCTAACGGCTCGCAGTTTATTCTAAGCATAGCAAAGTGGCCCGGAGTCAATTAACATTTTCTCTTGCATTCACATCCGCTCTCAGCCACTGTCTGTAGCGACCCCTTAGCCCTATGGTAAAATCCGGCATCTCAGCCTGAAGGGCTCTAAGCCCCCAGTGCCTCTGGTGACCGTTGAGAGTTTGAGCGTTGAAATTCGGGACACGGAAATCCCCAATGCTAACACGGTGATTTCCTTGAGAGGCACCCAGCTGTCTAAAGATACGGCCGGGGATGTAGAAAGTGAAGCTGGACAGTCCTGCAATCACCATCTTGTCGAATCCGTCAGAGTGAACAGCCATATCCGGGAGGTCTAGCCAGGGGCACCTCTAGGCAATCTCATCAGGCTGCATTTGCTGCATGAACTCATACCAGCCTTCCGTGTCCATGTTAGGGTACCGCATCTCCCTTTGATGGATCCTCTTCGGAAAGAGATTCCAGCCCGCTACCGGAGGGTGCAAGAGATTCAGCTTGTCCGACAACCACAACTGCATGAGTGAAAAGACAAGTAAGAAGCCAGTTAAAGCCTGAGCGAAAAGACAAGTAAGGAGCTAGGAAGCAGCCTAAGCCGAGTGTCGAGGTAAAAAGAGAACGTGTGAAAAACCAAAAAAGGTGAGCTGAGTGAGATTACCTGAAGCAAAAGCGGACTCCCGCTGAAGAGGGCCGATTGGCCTGTATATACCAAATCCAAACCCAAGAGTGTCTCCGCCAAGACCAAAGGGATCACGTTCCTCCGTGCCCCCATCTGGGCAGTAATGCTCACAAGTGAAGGGTTGACCCGCTCATGGGCAGGCACGAGCAGATAGGCAGCAAGCAGGCAGATTACCAAGGCAAAGCGGCGCCGCGCTTGGGCTTCGTCGCTGCCCAAGTCGCCAATCGGACTGTACATTTCAATCAAGCGCATGATGTTCATTTGGCCGCCCTCAAGGATAGCGCTCGCCAAGCCCCGAGAGATGTCGAGCGAGCTAGGCCAGCAATTTGGGCATGCTCGCCTGGTAAGGCGGGACAACGAGTGTAGAGGACGAGTAGGTCCGGAGATACGCCTGAAATTCCTCAACGGTCGGACACAGCTCATCGTCACCGAAACGGAAGACATGGACGTCAGGATCCCAGAATCTAAGAGCAGCCCGCAAGAGCGCCGGGCGGAGTGGCACATGTCGAAGGAAGCGGAACGAGGCAAGGCCGTGGTATTGGAAATTGAGCCAGTCGATACTTAGAAATTGCGCCAACCATGGCCTGAGCAAAGTTGGGAGGGGGTTATCCATGAAGGTGTTGCAGTATATTGATGAAAGAGGGAGCAAAGCAATCCTGGAGAGCCATTGCAAGGCCTCTGCTTTATAGGCCTTTGCCCTTTGAAAAGGTCTCCACCAATGAGGCATCCAAAGCCTCATGCTAGCCTCCAAATCATGCTCCTGCAAAGGACACTGCCCCCTGGGAACCTCAGAAACCGTGTGGGGGTAAAAACAAAGTGGCCCCCGAAAAAGGACAGTTGGTCAGTCAAGTGGATCTGGCACTTAAGAACCTGGCGTACGCCAGTTTATAACTGGCATGTCCGTGTCCCCCACATACTGGCGTACTGCCCTCAACTTCTGGCGTACGCCAGTAGGGTTCACCAGAAACCAGTTTACAGTAGCTACTGCCTCCGCATGTTCGTTTTCAATTTGGAGGCTGGCTTTGGCCGTTTGTTGGTTCCTACAAGTCATGAATGTCATTTAAGACTATGGCAAAGCATCGGATTCCAAAAGCCACGCTCGATGAAGATTTTGGACCCTCGGTGTCCCGTTTCAAGCCGAAATCAAGGATACGGGAGGTCAAATCTCGTTTCAGGGGCTTTTGCCAAGTTTTGTCATACCATACAAGTTACTTAGGCCTTATGTGACTGTGTGGGGGTGTCGGTTTCGGTCCGGGACCATATCGAGTCATCTTTGGCGTCTTATGCCCGTTTTTGTGGCATTTTAGCTTTTTCTTGGTATTTTCCTTGCACCGGGACAATTCTACCAGTTTTTGAAGTTCGTGCAAGTCTCTGTATACCTATGTCACTTTTCAAAAGGGTCAGTTTCTTTCCCCGGGGAGAGTCTCGAAATTTGGCTTGCAAGCGCCCAAATCCTCCGTATCCCCCGCGTGTCTAGGATACGTGTCGTATCCTAGGGCTTTCCTGTCCATTTTTCTTCGAGCTAATTCAATCATGTACATATGTAGGTGTCTTTTGTCGATTCAGAGCATTCATCAATGCATGTTAGATATTAGTGGAGAGTTTATTCAAATTTCTTTACTAAATCTCGACGAAGCAAGGGAAAAACAATAAACCGAAAATGCATGTGTTATATATTACTGTGTCCAAAATGTAAAGGTAGGAATGTATCAAGCATCAAGCGGCACAACGGCCTAGGCAGAACTAAAAGTAGCAAGGCACACTCGCCCAAAAGTCAAGAGGCACGCAGGCCCTATCCAAAACACCAAGTATCAAAGTATCTATACCAAAAGTATAAAAGTGTCAAGTAGCAGCAAAATAACTAAGGCTCGGTGATAGCCCTCAGTCGTCAAAAAGGTCCTCCTCATCGTCGTCCTCCTCGCTATCCTCCACCTCTCGAGGGTCTATGCGGAACCTGGGGTCACTCGTTGAGTCGGAGCCGCTGCTGAGGGACGTCTCCTCCTCTTCTTCTTCTTCTGCTTCTTCCTCCTCTCTCCTTTTCTTCTGTGAGGGTCCCTCAGCAAGCCTCTTCTCTGCAGGCCTCTTCCTCAGCTCTCGGCGGAACTGGAGCTGCTCGCTGGCCGGAGTGATCTGCACTCCCCGTTCCACCCTCGCTGCTGGCTGAGAGGAGCTCGAAGCTGCCTTCTTTGCTGGAGGAGGTCACACGCTTTTTCTTCTAGGAGCCGCCCTAGCATGTCCCTGCATGGTCATTCAAAGTCGTTTAACATACATCGTGCATATTGTATATATTGAAATGCAAAGTGCAGGAAATTTCGAAAGCAACCCTATTCAAAAGCAGAACGGGAAGTTGTACCTGAGGCTGTACAGCAGGAGTTGGAGCTGGAGCTGGTGGTGGGTATTGCAACTGCAAAGAAGCGCCACCAGCTATCTTACGGAACTCCTTCTCCATGGCCTTTATCAGTCGAGCCGCCTCCCGCACCCATTCCATCGGACCCTGTGGGACGATTTTGGGCAAAGTCAGAATTCAAGCCAAGTATACATGTTGAAAGTAAAGTACAGAAACTAAAAAGGGATAGGGGATGTCTTACCGGGCCTGTGATCTCTGCCGGGTCTGTCTTGGCAGGCTCGAACTGAACTACGGCCTCCTCTCCTTTGGCGTCCCGCACAGCTAGGGTCCAAGAAAGCCGAGGCAGCCCGGTCGCTGTGGCATAATCGCTCCTCTCTCTCGGGCGAACTGCCCTGCTCTCCTGGCTCCGCCTCTCCTCGCCAGCCTCAAGCGCCTCGCTCTGCACGGCGACATGCTCCAACACTCCAAGCGGCCTAGCCAAGTGCTGCCTCCGGTAGACAGCATAGTCACGCTCGGGCCTCAGAAAAGCAGCAAGCCCGACTGGAACAGTGAAGCGCCTCAACTCGGCCAGAGTGTACCTGTCCGTATGAGAAGCGTGAGGAGGCAGTGGCCCCGGAACCTGGAAGTCAAGAGCGCCCAGTGACTGCCGTGTCACCCGGTCACCCAGGTACCACCGCCACCTGAAGGCCGACTCCAACAGCGCTCGGCTCGCTGTCACCACCCTGCTCTGTGCTAGGTACTCAAGCTCAGGCTCGGCGCTGCTCCATGGGTTCCACTCTACCTGCAAGACAATGGCATGGATTATAAGGCATCAGCGACAGTATTAAAGCAATTCTATGGGCAGAATAATCAGTTTGACATGTTGCATACCTGAGTGCCAGATAGCTCGTCGAGGTAGGTCCGAAAGGCTAGGAGGCTCCCTCTTGACTTCTTCTTGCCGCTGTACATAGGACCCCAAATCATGGCACGAGGGAGCATCCTCAGGTTCGGGCACTTGTTCTCTGGCGGGTACATCTTCAGCACCTCGTAGGCCCACAGTTGCAAATGGTTAGACAATCAAAGCATCAGAATACAGTTCATATGCAAATTAAATACAAGTGCAAGAAATGGAAAAGCAGGAAGTAAATGACAAGCCTTGTTTCTTACCTCCCACACCCTCCAGTAGCCGGCCGTCGCCTTCTTTCCGCGCGAGAACGCCCCCATGAAGCCATAGCAGGTGCCTAGAGCTGCTCCTCCCCAGTCAAACCTCGAAGCTGTGCTCAAGTCATAAAGGGCCGGCAAGTAGGATAGGTGCACCGTGGATCGCTTGTTCGGGTACAATGTAGCCCCGAACAAGTACAGCAAGTAGGCCCTCGCCATCTGCTCCGCCTCCAAGTCCGACTCCGGCTCCCTCCCATGCAAATACCGCTTGAATTGGTCATAGTGGACGGTCTCCGCCTCACCCGCTGGCGCCTGCCCCAAAAACCACTCCAAAGCCCTAGGATCCCTGTGGATCTCCGAGTCGAACGGGATAGGCTCTCCTCCTACCCCCAAGCCGGTGAGTGCTGCGAAGTCAGACGGAGTCACCATCATCTCTCCAATCGGCAGGTGAAAGGTGTTCGAGGAATCCCACCACCTTTCGGCCAGCGCTGTCAACAGAGCGTGGTCGCTCTTCACGGGCATCAGAGTAAGGATGAACGGCCGGAACCCTGCAGCATCAACCAAGGCCCTGACTCGCTCGGGCAAGCTCCGGTACAACTCAAGTGAACTCGCCGGACCTCCATGGCCCCGAGTGCTGGCTGCTCCCCTCTGCACAACAAAGACAAGCAACAGAAGGAGTTTCATCAGTAATTGCAATCCAAACAGTTAGTCGAATTCAGAATTTCAAAAAGTAACTCTACAGTCGAAGCAGGCGCCATAAGGGTCGAACAAAGTCACCGGGCACTTGTATTATCCTATCCAGTGCTGCAATCAGTCGAATCAATTCAAAGGTATTTCTCAGTCGAGTTCCGAGCCATAAGACCTTATTTCTCTCAGGGTACATCTCTCAGTCGATTGCACAAGTCTTCAGCTTATCAATATGGTCGATTCAAACTACGAGACACGCCATCCGGGCATTCAACATGTCATAGCAATCTACCTAGTCGAGTTCAAGTTCAAAGGACAATCTTATCAAGTCGAGGCCATTTATGATTGATTCGAGTTTGGCACTAACGGTTTTGTCGAAGTCGTGGGCATTCTACAAGTCGATTTAACTACATCAAGTGTTCTATCATTCAAGTCAAGTTTCAAAGTCGAGGCCTGCTATTCAAGGTTCTACTAACTCAGTCAAATCACAGTTCAAGGCCTTAGCCTACATGCATTACAAGTCAAGCTACTACAGTTCAAAATTACATATTGTTACAAATGACAAGGCGTGCATATCAAAGCAAGTTCAAAGGAATACCTGCGCCCAGTCCACGGACAGGTGTCTCTGCGGGTCTCTCAAAATTAGCTCTGCGTCGTAGCTCTCCCTCAAAGGTGCAAGGCTCTCGACCCCAGACGGGATAAACACGTGTGGCTCGGGCAGAACGTACGTGGCCACGTCAAACATAGCACGGGGTGCCGGCCATATGGACTCTGCGAGCGTCACCACCAGCTCAAAGGACCACACCTCCCCCTGAGCCTCCTCTGCTGCCTCGGTCTCGCTCGCAAAGGCCTCCTCCTCGGCCCTGGCCCTCTCGGCCTCCTCCCTCAAGCGCTCTTCCTCCTGCGCCCTCTCAACTTGCCGGGCTCTGTCCTCCCGCGCAGCCAACACAGCAGCCACCACCCCCGGGTTCTCCCGGAGCAAACAATCGAGTTCCTCCTCGGACACAAACTCCGCAAAGTCCCCCCGAGTGATGGGTACGTGCACTGAAGACCCCACTACTGGCCGGAACTCCACCCCTTCCTTGGGTACCTCTCCAGATGAACCCTCCTTGACCACAAGACCCTTGCCCCTCGCCGGATCTCTCACCGGTGTCTTTGGCTGGCTACCATCATCACCACCATCATTACCACCACGGCCGACACCACTGCCACTGCCACTGCCGCCGACGCCAACCCCAGAAAAGCCCAAACTGGAGATCACCAACCCTTCTACACCACTACTTGGATCCAATCGTCAAACCTGCGGACCCACTGATCTAGGAACAGATGGCGTACGAACCACCTCACCTTGCGTACGTCGCCCATCACCACCACCTGCCTCTACTGCATGGCCATCACTGCCATCGTCGCCGCCTGTACTGTCTGCACCGATGCTCAACGAAGCCCCTACCATCTTTTGATCATCAATTCGTGGCCCTGGGGCCTCGATTTCACCCTTTGTTTGGTCCCTTTCTTCTTCGACACCACCATTGCCGCCACCTTCGCCGGACTCAGCCATGGGTGTAATGGGCTGCGTGGATAATGGAAAGAGATGGGAGATTGAGGGAAAGATTGAAGAGTTTTTGGAAGTTTTGGGGAGTTTCCGAAGTTCAAAAGTCGAAGAATGGCGGTTTCCCAGCCTCTGCAAAAGTTATACGACGTATGGAACAATTGGGCCGGGTCTGGGCCGGGTACCACTTCTCTCTCTGTAATTTTTTTTCCTAAATCCCCAATTCCTCAAACCCAGTAACCCACCCCCCCTCTCTCTCTCTCTCTCTCTCGCGTACCCCCACCCTCTCTCCCACCACCACCACCAAAACCACCACACCAGCTGCTGCCTCACAGGCTTTGCCCTCCCCCCCCGCTCCTCCTCCTCGTGCAGTGCCAGTCTCCCCTGCGCGGTGACTCCGGTATTAACATCAGAATCCGTCGACTCCTCCGTCTTTTGTTTTGTTATTTTGATGTGACTTTGATTCTGGTTAATGGGTTTGATTCCATTGCTGTGCTCTATAGGTTGATTTCGAGAAGAGGATTTTGTATTTCATTCTTGTTAACAGGGCTTTTTTGTTTTGATTTTCTGATGCTAACAGGGATTTTGTATTTGATTCTGCAATATTACGTTGTTTTTGAGTTTGATCTGTGAGTTTTTGATTGATTTTGAGTTTGATAGGTATAGTTTTTGATTCAAAAGTAGTTGGGTCCAGTCGGTGGTGGTGGTCTCCGGCGGCAAGGTCTTCGGCATCCATGGTGGTTGGAGTTTGGTGGTGATGAGGTGCGGAAATGGGTTTGCTTTGGGGTGTGGGTTCTCTCTCTTGATTGCCGGATGTGGTGGTGGACTAGTGGGTGACGTTATGGGGAAAGTAATTGATGGAGAAATGTTTAAAGAAGTGTAAGGCGGTGATTAGTTGTGCTCCGGGTGGTGGGTAGTGGTGCGTGGTGGTTGTCGGCAGAAATGGGTTTGGTTTGGGTGAGAGCCAAAATGGGTTTAGGAAGAAGAAGGGCAATATTGGAAGATTGCACCACTTTTAAAAGAATTTAGGAGAAAAAATTAACGGATCTAGACGGAAGGCTGATGGAAGGGGTCTAGGAGAAAAGTAAACGTTAATGAGGGGGTCTGGTCGTAGTGAATTTTGGGAGAAGGGGTGACCGTGAAAAAAGGATAACGTTGGAGGGGTGTATAGGTAAATTACCCATAAATGTATGGAACAAGGAAGTAAATTTTTTCTCTCTAAGAAGGAAGGAGAGCAAAGGTTGAATGATGGTTAATAAAAAGACAAGGACCCGTTTTGTAGGTGGAAAATCTTACCGTTGGAAGTTTGAAAGAATCATCCCTGGTGTAAATGAAGTTGTGGCAGGTTACCGTTTGACTGCAAATAAGACTGTTGTGGCACCTTGGTTGGTTTACAAGAAAGGAGAAAAGTAAGAAAAAGGCAAAAGGACAAAAAAAAATTGAAAGAACACATATTTTAATAAGTCATAGGTAAAATAGAGATGGTTTGTGTAGTTCTGACACAAAAATTGACTAGGTAAAATAGAATTATGGATTGTTAGGTAGCTAAATTACCCTTGGTGTACTTGCTCTTACAATTGTTTGGGTAGAGCTAACATAATGAAATAACAAGACTTGAAATAAACTAGAGATTAAAATAGATCGGGAGAAAATAAACAACTTTAATTAAAGCGACAATGTCAAAAACTAACAACTAAAGGCAGAAATTAAAATATTCAAAATTGAAAAATGAAGAACACTCAAGAATAATTTGAATTGCCAAGAAATCTAATCTAGATCTAGAAATTGTACTACTTGAATCTATGCTACTTGTTTGTACAAAATGATATCAAAAGCTTTTATACTCCGGGGATCCGCGCCTGGAATATTCCCAAGATGCTCTGAAAATTCGCTCTTAAGTCCCTCGGCATCGATGGCAACGGCCTTAGAGTGCTCTACTATGGGGCTCGGCATCGATGTAACACAATACATCCCATCGATGCCGAGATGGTTAAGGGACTGGACCACTATGGGGCTCGGCATCAATGGAACTTATCCCTTGACATCGATGTCGAGGTCAATAGCTCAATGCTTGGCCGTCATCCTCTGCCTTGGCTGCCTGCCTCTTGCTCGGGCAAATCTGGTTCTGCTCGGGGAATTTAGCTTCTGCTCGGTCAATGATAGCTTTTGCTCGGGCAATGACAGCTTCTGCTCGGGCAATGACATGCCTTACGCCTCGAAAACTCCCCTGTTTGGCGATTCACCTATAAAACAAAACTAGAACACTCTACAAGCAAACAACGTTAACAATAACTAATTAGTAATTAAATTAAACTAAAACTAAATACTAGCGCACCCTACATTACATTCTCGGGTGCTTATCACACCCCCCAACTTAAGGTTTGCTAGTCCCTAGCTAACGAAATGCAGAAACTTAGAACATTAGCAACTATGCAACCCTTCCGAATCCACAACTTAGAACATGCTCAACATTATCAACTAGCAAGAGTTCAACAATCCAGCTTTTTATTTCATTTCTACAATTCACATTTTCAGCATTCAATTAAATAGACTAAGTATCAAGCAAGTTGAAGAGCAAGCTAAAAAAATTTGTGTCCTCGAACAATGGAAGGATACGGGACACAAAACCTGCGAATTCAGACTAAACCATATCCACCGAATCAGTGCTTGACAAACAGGCAACAGTGAACAAGAAATACTATGCCTCAAACAACGAAAGCACTTATTCAACAGAATTGAAAACTAGCAGATGATATTTGGATAACGAAAGGAAAACATGCCATTAACTAGTTATGCAACTATCAGACAGTCAATCAAAATGGAATCCATGCGCACAAAAGATCAACTAAGGTCTTTTTCAGCTTGTAATGACCTTGGTTACAAAGAACGGGTTAGCAAAAATGGGCGACGGTCTATTACTAGCTTGGTTAACTACCCGAGTGACCGCCGCCAACATAAGAAATGAACCAAGTCAAGGCCAAACCGGCCAAACCAATAAACCAACTACTAACTAACAATGTGCAAAGTTATACTACGAAATGAAAATGCAACAAAAAAAAATAAAAGGATAGGATAGTTGGCATGTCAACCAACCAAGACCCCGACCAAGTAAGGGGAATTTCTAGAGCCACCGACTCTCTATCATGTCATCACCATGTCACCACCTTGTCCTCCTATCAGCAAGTCATCTAATCAGTCAGCCAACTCCTCACTCTCATATCCTGCAAAGTCATCACTTACTTCCCCCTCATCAACCGGCTCGGGAACATACTTCACCCCATGCTGCTGCTCCAAAATCGATGTCTGCCAAGCTATTTCTTTCCTTTGTGCTTCCTGTTCCCTCATCATTTTCCTCCTTTCATTCTTCTCCTTCCTTTGACTGTTGATTATTGAAACCCCTTGACAGAACAACTTCTTGAGCCAAGACCCCTGTTTTTCTTTTCTTGATGGCATCGTAGTCAAATAATCCCCCTTTCTCGCCTGTTTACCCTTAGCAGTGTGAATCTGAGATGAGCTCTTCACATCAAAAGTGTCACCTATGGGCCCCGGAGAGAGTTCTTCCAATTGCTCATAAGCTGCCTCCTAAGTCCTTCCTCCTCACACAAGCTAGTAATCATACATGGAAATGGCATATTGGCAATAATCAAAGTATTGGCCCTAAAATCATGCAGCCAAGTAAATGTGAACATAGCGCAATCAACTATCAAATCATTAGCTGTCAATGCAAACAAAATTTCTCCACTTTTCCTGGTTGGCCTACTCTCTGAGCCTCGGGGATAAAGATTATAATGTATCACTTTATTCAGAAATCTAAAGCTTGCTTTGAAATTTCCAGGCACATGGGGTAATGAAGCCAAAGAGGGGTCATGATACAAAGTCTCATTAACCACTTGCAAGTCAATCAACTCATCCTTTCTAGGGTAATTCACAGTCTCAGGAGGGGGCCTTTGAATTTTCAGATACGCAGCAATATCATTAGGAGTAATAACAACATCAATTCCGCTTACTTTTGAAAAAACCCCAACAACCGGGTCACTTTCCCAATCACCCTCAGGATAATCATGAACTTATAGAATTCAATAACGGCATTCTTATTATATCCAAGTAACGGCTCAGTCCAGAAATTCAAACCTTTTCTCATGATGTATCGAAGCCCCGTGTGATCATCGGGCAATGCCGTAGCATCCACTTGCCTCTCATTTTTGAATTTTTTGCCCGCAAAGCTGTCCTCCCAAACCCTCCTCTTATCCACTGCAATTTGACCCCGAGTCCGTCTCCTCCTCTTACTCCTAGATCCTGAAGCTTCCGCGGGCTGATTTTCTTCTTCACTTTCAGCCATAAAATCATCCTCCTCCTCGATTTTTGATTGAGAAGGAGGGGCACGGTGAGCGGTCTGTTTTATTCTCGACATTGTAAGCAAAAAGGGATTTTGGATTTTTATTTGGGTATTTTCGGATTTAGGCTAGGGTTTATGAGATTTTTGAGTTTTTGAGTGGAATGGGTGAATGTAGGGTCAAAATATGGTGGGGGTTGTGTATATGAGTAGAAGATAGGAAGAAACAAGGATTTTTGTGAAAAAATAAGGAAAGATTCGGATTTAAAGAGAAAAAAGGTGGGTTTACCTTGTTTTTGCTTGGAAACCCAAAATTGGTGAAGAACACATGAAGATTGTTGTAGGGACTCCGTTTTGGGAGTTTTCTGTGGCAAAGTGGGTGATTTGGTGGGTGGATTGAAGGTTTGGGGCTAGGGTTTTTGGTGGTTTAATGGAGGAAGGAAGGAGAGCAGTCGGGTTTCAAAAGATTGAGAAGGGATTTGTTTGGCTTTCTGATAAGATCAACACTGGACTGCAACTGATCTGCCGCCTTAACCATCCCGGCATCGATGTAAAATTTTTGCTCCCATCGATGCCGAAGTTGTTAGTTGCTTAGGGGGGTAAGCTGCTCGGCGGCTATGTAACTTATAACCTTCCATCGATGCTGAGACCAATAGTGAGCCCCTGTGAAAACACCTTGGCATCGATGGATAATTCTGACTCCCATCGGTGCCGAATCAAATAGCTCAGCAATTTTGCCATTCCTTCAATTTGAACCCCAGAACTTCCAACAACTGATTCAATAGCCCCAAAAAAGACCTTTGCATATTGAAAACCATACCAACAATCCCTCCAAACAACCGATTGCCTAGGCTAAGCAAAGAATGGGAGAATAACAGGACGCAAAATAGGACAAGGTGACTCATATGTGGTATGATCATGCAAAGAATGCCTTGTATCATTTCTTAAGTGCGCTTTGGATTCCAAAATGATTGAAAATCGACATTTGAAAACAATTAGACATGGACATGCGATTATTTACCTAACTACAAGTATGTTTATTGAATGGTGGGGATATGGGCCAAAACTTGCTCAGAAACTTGCTCAATACTTAAACCATTCAATTTTCAACTAAGCATGCAAATTAAGAAGTACAAAGTTCTTAGGATTGCTACGAATTCTTGCTAACTAACAACGATTGAGCATGCAATAAGTCATGAACAAAACTAAAAACTATGACAAAAGGAAGAAATTGCAAGTAAAAAGTTTTATTTATTTTTGAAAATTTTCAATTTTCTCATGTTTTTTCAAATTTTTTTGAAATTTTCAACTTTTCTACAAAATGAAACAAATAGCAATAGTACATAAGCTAACCCCTCCCCCCAAACTTAAAGCGATGCTATGTCCTCATAGCATTAGGAATAAGATGAAGAGAGAGAGTGCACGAATGTACCGTCCAACGGGAATGTCAACCCCTAAATACCTCGACCAAGTTGGAGGATTTTATGTCAATGTTTCGCTCCAGCTAGATTAGATGCTTCCAGGGTTTACTCCTTTGGTTCTACCAACTCGGAACCACAGCTAGTCACACAGGGCCATATCCAAAGCTTTATCGGACTAACAACCGCGGCGCTTAGCCGCACCCATGCTTAGGGCTCCTGAACGCCTCACTCACTCCGGCTTTAGACCCAAACTACCAAAGCTGGTGTGGTAGCAAATAAACCCTACAGAAGACTTAAGAGAACGACCTTCCACAAAACAAATGACATTAGAACCACTGGCCCATGTTATCCGGCTTCAAACAAAAACAAAAACTAAAAGACAAAACATAAAAACAATGCAAAGAACAAATGAAAACATGCAAAACATAATGAAATGCACCACCCGATCATCACGCGATCACACAAGTCATACTTTTCTTCCCATTTCTTACCGTTGGGGTAAGAAATGGGTGGCTATACTAGACCGTCGAAAATTTGTTATGCTAGTGCCCGTAATAAAATCTATCGCTTGACCTCGCCAAACAATGAAGTCCAGCGTCCCCTAGGATCAAAACAAAGCAAGATGCAATACAACCTAGCGTGCACTCTAGGCAATATCAAACCTCACTCACAGACCTAAGTTGCCTCCGATTAGGGGCAATCGCGGAGAGCATGGATCATTAATGATAAACTATTACCAAGAAGAACTCATGAAAGCCCTTTTTACACTAACACATTGGTGAAATCTTTTGCATGTGAGATATCTCCAAAATTTTATTTAATGCAAACACAGAACAAAACAAAACAAAATATAACAAAACAAAACATGCGTAACTAAACTAAAAGAGAAACAAAGCAAGAAGGAAAGAAAGAAAGAAATATGCACATTATATACAAATTTAATATTAGAACTCGGAGCGTCAAAGTCACAGCTAGACTCCGCCAAATAATGAAGTCCAGCGTCCCCTAAGATCGTAACCAGGCAAGCAACAAGATAGAGCCAAGTGCGTAAGCACGGGAATATCAAGGCCAAACCTAAGGATCTATACCGCGCCCGTTGGGGTTAATCTGGGAGACGTGAGTGGTTTACTGTGAATTACTCCTATCAGAAAAGCTAATTAAAGTCCTATGTCACTGATATTAAATGATTTGCCCTTCAAACCGGAGCTGGGCACACGATCCTTCTTTTAGTAACGGCGTGCGAAGCTACATATACCCAAGTCAATGGAGGGTACCCCCTACCCGGGGGCCGGGTCCGACAAACAGTTAAGTTCAGCGGTTACGCTTGCGCTCCCCATGCAATTTTATGTATCAAAACTAATCAACCGTGTAAACTGGATCGATTAACTCCTCATCCGGCTCTCCAAACTCAAAAGTACCAAGAAACGGTTTAAGCTTTTGGCCTTTAACTTTAAAAGATTTACCATTTAACGGATTCATAACATCAACAGCACCATGAGGATAAACATGTTCAACAACATAAGGGCCAGCCCAACGAGAACGTAATTTACCGGGAAACAAATGAATCTTAGAATTGTATAAGAGTACCTTCTGTCCAACCTCAAACTCTTTTCGGTGAATTCGCTTGTCATGGAAAGCCTTAACCTTTGCCTTGTAAATGGCGGTATTGTCATAAGCATCTCTCCGAATTTCTTCAAGCTCGTTGAGTTGGAGCTTTCTGTGTGCTCCGGCGGCCGGTAAACGATAATTAAGAGTCTTGATTGCCCAATATGCTTTGTGCTCAAGCTCTACCGGAAGATGGCATGCTTTTCCAAAAACCAAACGATACGGCAAAGCTCCCAAGATGGTCTTGTATGCTGTGCGATAAGCCCAAAGTGCATCGGTCAAGCGAAGACTCCAATCTTTTCGGTTCGGATTCACCGTCTTCTCCAAGATGTGCTTGATTTCCCTATTTGCCAACTCAGCTTGCCCATTCGTTTGAGGATGATACGCAGTGGAGACTTTGTGAGTGATACCATACTTCTTCATTAATGCCCCGAAAACACGATTGAAAAAATGAGTTCCTTGATCACTTATGATTGCTCTCGGCATCCCAAAATGTGAAAGAATGTTGTCCTTGAGAAACTCCACCACTACCTTGGCATCATTGGTCCGTGTTGCGATGGCTTCTACCCATTTTGAAACATAATCAACCCCCAATAAGATGTATAGATTGCCGAAAGAAATGGGGAACGGTCCCATGAAGTCTATCCCTCAGCAATCAAAGATCTCAACCACCATAATGTTAGTCAATGGCATTTCGTCCCTCCGAGACACACTCCCAAACTTTTGACAACGTTCACAAGCTACAGCATCCTTATGCAAGGTTGGCCAATAAAATCCACATTGTAGCACCTTGGTAGAAGTCTTCTTAGAAGAGAAGTGGCCTCCATAAGCTTCTGAGTGGCAAAACTCAAGAATTCTTCATTGATTTAAATCTGGGACACAACGGCGCACTATTTGATCTTGACAATACTTGAAAAGATAGGGATCATCATAAGAGAACATTCGTACTTCATGAAGGAACCGACGACATTCTTGAGGCCAAATAATTCACTATATCCGCAAACCATGCGGTACTCGAAACAGCGAACAATTGTTCATCCGGAAATGTGTCCACAATAGGTAAGCTTGGAGTAGGATCCTCAAACTGTAACCTTGATAAATGATCGGCTACCACATTCTCGACACCTTTTTTGTCCTTGATAGTCAAATTGAACTCTTGGAGAAGTAGAATCCATCATATCAAACGAGCTTTGGCATCTTGCTTGGTAAGTAGGTACTTGAGAGCGGAATGGTCCGTATATACAACAATGGGGGTGCCACCAATGAGATAAGACCGGAATTTGTCAAGAGCAAACACTATCGCAAGTAACTCTTTCTCCGTGGTGGTGTAATTTACTTGAGCATTGTTCAAAGTCTTGCTTACATAATGGATAACATACGGATGCTTGTCCTTCCTTTGCCCCAAAACAGCACCTACAACATAGTCACTTGCATCACACATAAGCTCAAACGGAAGGCTCCAATCCGGTGGTTGCACAATAGGAGGAGAAGTGAGACTAGCCTTCAACTTAACAAAAGCTTGCTCACACGCGGGGGTCCATTCAAACGGAACGTCTTTGACAAGACGATGGCACAGGGGTCGAGAGATAGCATTAAAATCTTTGATGAACCGACGATAGAATCCGGCATGCCCGAGAAATGAACGAATATCCTTCACACATTTTGGAGTCGGGAGATTAGAAATAAGATCGATCTTGGCCTTATCCACCGCGATACCCTCCGACGATATAATATGCCCCAAGACAATCCTTTGAGTGACCATGAAGTGACACTTTTCCCAATTCAAAACCAAAATTTTCTCTTCACACCTCGTTAAAACTTTCTCCAAATTGGCCAAGCATGAATCGAATAAATCGCCAAAAATAGAGAAATCATCCATAAAAACCTCTACTATCTTTTCAGCCATATCACTAAAAATCCCCATCATGCATCGTGAAAAAGTCCCCGGAGCATTGCACAAACCGAAAGGCATACGACGATAAGCGAACGTTCCGAAGGGGCAAGTGAATGTCGTTTTCTCTTGTTCCTTTAAAGCAACTTCAATTTGATTGTAACCGGAATAACCATCTAAGAAACAATAGAATGCATGGCCTGCTATCCTTTCCAAGATCTGATCAATGAATGGTATCAGAAAGTGATCCTTTTTGGTACTTGCGTTGAGCTTACGATAATCAATACAAACTCTCCATCCAGTCTGAACACGAGTAGGTACGAGCTCATTCTCCTCATTTCTTACAACTGTAACTCCGGATTTTTTTGGTACAACTTGAATCGGGCTCACCCATTTACTATCGGCAATAGGATAAATGATTCCCACGTCCAAGAGCTTCAAAACTTCAGCACGAACTACATCCTTCATAATCGGGTTCAAACGACGTTGAGGTTGGCGGGATGGCTTGACATTATCCTCCAAAGCAATATGGTGAGAGCAAAGAGTAGCATCGATCCTTTTGATATCAACAATTGTCCATCCCATAGCCTTCATGTGCCTCCTTAGTGAATTGATCAACTTCATCTCTTGGAGATTCCCAAGAGAAGAGGAAATAACCACAGGATAAGTCTCATTGTCTCCAAGAAAAACGTACTTCAAAGTATCAGGTAGGGGCTTCAACTCCAATTTTGGTGGCTCAACACTAGATGGGAGAACCTTCTTCTCAATTGGTGGTAGCTCCTCAAACTCTTCGAACTTTGGAGTCCAAGAATTTATAGCACAAGCTTCATCTTCCTCACCCAACAATGAACTCAAATAACTCACTTCAGAAGACTCAAGAAATTCGACCTCTTCGGCTGTAAGAGTAACTTCCAAAGGATCACTGAAAAGCAACTCATCCATGTGTTCTTCCACACGAGTATCGATAAGGCTCATTGCATTCACGTTCTTGTCATCTCTCATTTGACTACCCACATTAAAAACATTGACCTCCATCTTCATGTTACCGAAGTTCATGTTGAGAAGTCCATTTCGACAATTGATAACTGCATCCGCCGTGGCTAAGAAGGGTCTTCCAAGAATTACCGGAGTAGAAGCAGCAGAAGAGTCGGTCGGATTTGTATCGAGAATCACAAAATCCACCGGATAGATAAACTGATCAACTTGCACTAGAACATCTTCCACTACTCCCCTTGGGACATGAACGCTTCGATCGGCTAATTGGAGTGTGACACGAGTAGGCTTCATCTCCCCCAACCCAAGCTCTTGATAAACAGAGTACGGAAGTAGATTAACGCTAGCACCAAGATCAAGTAAGGCTTGTTCGATATGCTTCCCTCCAATGGTGACAACAATAGTAGGCTCCCCGGATCCTTGTACTTAGGCGCGATATTCGTTTGAATGATAGAACTCACTTGCTCAGTAAGGAATATTTTCTTTTGAACATTAAGCTTGTGCTTCCGAGTACACAAATCCTTAAGAAACTTGGCATATGACGGAATCTGCTTGACTGCATCCATGAGAGGAATGTTGATCTTCACTTGATTGAATAACTCATGCAACTCCGCATTGTAATTTGGTTTCGCCAAAGCCTTCAAATGATTAGGGAACGGAGCCGGTGTTGGAATAACTTGAGGTTCCGGTACACTTTCCTTTGCTTTGCCTTTATCCTTTTCTTCTTCTTCAAGAGTCTCATTGCTTGCTTCCTTGGGAGATTCCCCAAGGATTGGAATTGAACGTTCGATGGGAGAAGTTAACAAGGTAGGTTCCAGAGGCATCACCACTTGGTTATCCACCGTCTTGCCACTTCGAAGAGAAATAATAGCCTTTGCTTGCTCGGGGAAAGTCACCGAAGAGCTAGCAAAGTGAAGGCCTTGAGAAGTCGGATTAGAATTCGGTTGCGGATTTGTAGACACCCCATTCTAGTCTGTCCAGATAACGTTATCTGTCTATCTTTTATTTCACCAATGATGTTTATAGTTGAGAAAAGTCTGAGGATGATGGTGTGTTTGAGCTTTGAGCGTCCCGAACCTCTTTCAAACCCATTTCAAACCCTTCAAACCAGAGCCAAACAGCCCCAACAAAACCCAACTGGCTTACGCCAGTGTCTTGGAGGCGCACGCCAGTTAACTGCCACGTGTCAGTCATCGACCGTTGACTCAGTTATAACTGGCGCACGCCGGTCCATATGTGGCGCACGTCAGTCAAACCCAGTCAAATCAACTTTATTCAACCACATGGACGAGACTTTTGTGCCACGCTGACGTCGACTACAGTCTCCCTGATGATTACATTCGGCAGGGGCGTTCCCTCTTTCTCCTACACCCCCCATCAAGGCAAGTCCCATGCATTTAATGCATGAGAGGCTCCCTTCCTCTTCCAACCAGCCAAACAGCCCTTTAGCCTCAACTGATCTCAGTTTCTCTCCTCTATAAATACCCCCCCTTGCATTCATTTGCAAGGGGTTAGACACATTAAGAAGCAAAAGGTCCTCTTCCCCCTCTCTTCTTGCTCTCTATCTCTTTTCTTCCATTGAAAGGGAAAGGAAAGCAACCCACTTCCATTCATCCACTGATCTCCAGTCACCGTACAACCTCCATCTTCAACCGTTAAGGCTCAATACCACCTCCAAACCTCAATACAAAAAGGTATACCACCTTTATGTCCTTTTATGTTTTCAGCTCCTAAGGGGGTTCAGTAAGGCCCAGGCTAGTAAGCAATACTAGTCCTGGTCTTAAACTGGTAAAATACAATGATCGTATGAGATGAGACATGGCGCACGCCAGTATACGCATGCCGTACGCCAGTCATGAAAGTACGTGCACTACTGGCGTGGGGTTCATGGATCGTCATTTCTGTTACTTTACATTGCAGTCAATCACCTTAATTAGCATGCTAACAACCAGTTTTACTGCTTTCTGTGTTTAGTTCTGTTTGATCGTAATATCTATTTGCTTACTCTTTGTTCGTTCAAAAGGCCTCTGGGATCCTTCTGGTCATGTTCCAGAGCCCCGATGATGCAAAGCCATGCACTGAATGATGGTCACACCTGCGTACGGCATCCAATTACTAGCGTACGGCAGTTGTCCCATGATCCAGTGACTGGCCCTTGCATCTTGGTGTAATCTTGGCCTATTTCTTGTCCCCACACTATTTTTGGGGTATTATGCTGCTTTTTTTGGCTTGGAGCCACCTCCTATGTCTATAACTGTATATATTATGTTCTATTAAAACTGCGTGGTTTGTCCTGGGTGTGCGCTGGTCCTTTTCCAGAGCCCAGAGGGTTGTAAACAAAGACTGTGAAACTAGCTAAGTGGAGTACGCCAGTTCTATGGTGGCGTGCGCAGGTGTAGTCAACATGCAGTGGCTCGGCCAGTGCATGCTGGCAGAACCTGTTCACGCCTCAGCAGGGCAGCGTACTTCAGTTTATTCAGGTTGCTCAATGCTTGTTCTCAATCTATATTTAGCATTGTAAGCAAATCATTCATAAGCACTTTCTCACACAAATGCAACTTGTTACAGTCTTAATCCCCATTAGCTGTTCCCCCGCCCTAACTGGTTAGAAAAATGACAAAATGAGAGAAAAATGTAAGTGTTTTACAAAATAAAATGCCTGAGTAGAGACCGATCTCCGGATTGGGCGAGAGGGGTGCCATAAAACCCTTCCCCTCTCGTAAACTGGCTCCCGGACCTCAGATATCGAAGGTGACGATGGACTAGTCCACGCCTTTTTCAAAATCAAACAAACGTAGCAAACGTTTTCGAGTTCGGTTCCTTGGGTGCTCTCACCGCTAAAACCCGAGTGGCGACTCTGAATCGAAGCATTTCGCCGCACTTTTCCAAAAGGGGCCGTGCCCAATCTTTAAAAGGGAGCCCAAAATCGAGCATTTTTGGGGCGCATGCCCACAGTGGCGACTCCGCTGGGGACTCATCTCGTTGATTGGTATTTGGCGATTAACGCATAAGTGAACAATTTTCAAAAGTCTGTCAAAACATTATGCTTCGCGCTGCTGAAGAACGGAATGGTAACGTAACAGGATCTCAGCGTCCGACCAATCCGAACTGGGGCTTTTACTATTGTTCACTTGTGCGTTTTTCCCCAAGTATTAGTTATCAAAAGTAAGCCAAGCTTCAAAGGGCATTCATTTCAAAAGCGTTGCATTTTTCTCTCGTCAAATCATTCTTCGGCATTCTTCATTCGTATCGATGGTTGGTCAGCCCCGTTGAGGTGTTTTAGGTAACCGGCACAATTTATTGGAGCCCGGGGTCCTCGAACGCCCAACAACCTTGGACGATGATGAGTTGTACTACCGTTCGACCATTGCTTTGCTTCACGCATCGCAGCGGGAGGTATATCGCGGCTCTAGTCAGAGGAACCCCTTTAGCCAAAACCGGCCTCTACAGCGCTTACGAAGCACTAGAACCTTTCAACCTAAGACAGGAACCCGCAGGGTAGGATTACTTGCTTATAACCCCATATCCTGTCTATGTGTTACTGCTTTCCTTATCGCATGCTTGTACATACATTCATAACCGTTCTGCGTAGGAGCATAATAGGGCGGCTTTTAGGATGTCTTTTGTCGAGTCTGTTTTACGCCCATTCGATGTTGCCTTGGACCGATGACGAGTCGTGCATCTCGATGTTGCATGTTACCAAAATTTTCAATTCCTTAATCAATGAGACTTCGGGAAATCAATACTTTTCTAAGCCTCTGTCTAAATGCCCAATCGAGGTTTCAAGCCGAAAACTAGGAGCAACGGAGGGAATGTCGTGATGCTTACACCACTCAGGTTAAAAGTGCTAATCACTTTCACCGCTCAGGCTCCGGCACAGTGTTGCTTACGCCATTTCGGTTACAGTATCACGCCATCTACACCGAGTTGTTCCGAAATCAAATTTTGAAACCTCGAGAAGGGTTAAAATCAAAGGCCTAGGCTGTTTCGGCATCCCTTAGTAACATTCAATTCAATCAAGGATACACCGTCGAAAAGAAAATCCAAGGATTCTATGGCAACTGTCCGACTGTCGTAAGGCAGACTCCCTATAGTTCTGGAGTCTAGGAGGACACCGACGACGTTGGCATGCTCATTTTCCATTCTTGTCGATTCTTTCAAATAAAATGATTGCAAGCTATCATTGAGCTTTTGTACTTTGCTGTCTAGTCATGCCGGTATCCAAGCAGAATTCTGAAATCAAGAGCCAAACCTACTTGGGGCCGTCCGACGAGTCCGTTTGAGGGTTTGATTTGGGGTTTGTCTTTCAGTCGACCGCAACGGAAATTCTGGCCTGCATTGTGTCACGGGAGGATTCACTGCCGACTACTCCGCACGAGTCCCCTCCGTCTACTCCGTCTCCACCAGCATCTCCAAGGCTTGTTAAAACAGAAGTACTAACCATGGCGGATGTCCCACCTCCGAATCTCGCTACCGTATTGGCCGATCTGCAGCACAACCTAGCCATCATGCAACAAAGGGCCGACCAGGCCTGTCACGACCCTGACCCGCCCCTTGAGGTCTTAATCATGACAAATGCCAGTGATTTCTCACTAAGGCCAAATCACAAATCAAATATCATCTAAGCAAATGATAATCAAAAGGGGCTAAAGATAACAGCGGAAGCAAAAGTTAACTTTTATTAATAACAAACCAAAGTCTTACATAGGTTTACAAACCAAAAGGATAAGACTCTCAGAGCTGTGCTTACCTACAAATTTACAAACTAAACAAATCATACACAAAGCTAAGTGACCATGAAGCATAACTTCCTTTTCCAAATATACAACACATCTCAAAAGTAAACACTCTGTCACACTACGCGTCGCTTCCTAAAAGGTGGAAAAGAAAATACATAAGACAAAGCTCGTGTGAATGATTAATACTTAACTCACATGCCTTCCATGGACAATGCAAAATAATTTGATAATTTTTCAAAACAAAGAACTCAAAACCAAAAGCCAAATATAATGCACATTCCGCTATTCAAAATTCAAAAGCTACCGGGCGTCCCCAGTAGTGGATAAGCTAGACGTCTACGCATTATCCCAAAACACATACCAACCTCAAACACCCTTGCTAGCCATTAAGCCGTCCCCTAGCAAGACCGGACGTTGGGAATGCCATTAAATAGATTCGCAAATATTTCACAAATAGGTCCACCTTCCATTGCTATTCCATAGAGTACACAATTCATAAAATTTGTTCAAATAAGTTCGTTAAAGAAAACAAGTTCAAAATCATGTAATTCAAGTATTAAATCACTCACCTCGATCCACGTGATGACTCGAACTTCCTAGAACATTCAATCAAATGGAAACATGTTTGGACAATACTCAATGATTCTATTTATGCTCAATACAATGCCCTAACAGTGTTTATTTTTCTCTAAGTATCAAACAACATCAACGTCAATACACCAACAATGCATATCTCTTATACACCACAAGTTCTCTTTAATCCAACACCTAATCATTTAAATCAATCCATTGTATCCTCACATGTCAAATTGGCAAAGTTAATCCTTTACATTAGACTATATCCAATTAAACAATGCTAATTCAAGGATGACAATTGAACCATTGAAAGTATACTTCTTTTTCTTCGATCCATAGGTCATACATCAAAAATGGAGTTCGGATAACCTTACTATGGCCTTGCGATTATAGCTCAGCGTAGCAGTGAAACTGGTGCAAAGCAGGATTTGGGTCAGTTTTGGGTGCAAATCTGTTATCGCTCGGACATACCCATGATGCATGGGATGTATCGCTGGAAAGCTTTATATGTCTAGTTTCTAACAAAACAAACGCTGCATCATTTCGAGTCCCGAGCTAGAAGTTATGGCCATTTTACCAAAGTCCGCCGGTGCTGTCAGATTCTACGCGGAAATAAGTAAAATTGATTGAAAAATCATAACTCTCTCATCTTAAACCCAAAAATAGTGAAACCAAAGCCAAAAGTTGCACTACGACAAGCCCTACACTCAGTAAAAATCCCAGGTTCAGAAACGAGAGGAGATTAACTCAACAATCAAAAGAAAAACAGTTTCGCAACCATTTTCGCACCTATCAACCAACCCAGCTTTAAAAATTCACCAAAAATTGTATACTTAACCAAATTAATTGATTCCAATGCCAATCTCTTCTTAACTTAAATATGAAGCTCCTGTAAAAGACCCAAAGCCACCCAAAATGTTCATCACGCTCAGAAAGCTAAAAGAAGACAGTCACGCACAGATTCGCACATCCAGCAAACAGCCAGTATTCAAAAATCCATAACTAATTGTGTGATTATCGGTTTTGCATGATCTTAGTACCGAAATCTTCGTATTGAAACGTACTTTAACTGTTATGAAGGCACCAAAAATTAATTCCTAGCAGAAAGGCTCCAAAAAGACAGATTACCAGAACCCACGAAATTTTCAGCATACAATGGGTTTATTCAAGACTCAAATAGATGATCAAACTTGATTCTTGTACATCTAACCAACACTTAAACATGTAAAGAAGGTAGGAGATCTCTACCTCGCAGGTTAGAAGCAAGCCCGAACATGGAGGAAACCTCAAAGTGCTCCGATCATGATTCTTCTTCGATCGATAGGAAGATCTCGTCGCGTAGATCAACTTTAGTACTTGGGATTTTTCCGAAATCTCATTCTAAGGCGATGAAATCGAAGAGAGAAGTTTGGAGGAGAGGTGAGAAAGAGAGAGAGAGAGAGTCGGCCTAGGGAGTAGAGAGAGAGAGACGTGTGTGTGTGTGTCTGGCCCGGAAAAGAAAAGAAATATAGGTGGGGGAAAATTATCCCCTACACACACCTTCACTTATACACCCATGCATATTACACTTGCATCCCGAACTTCTAAATTCTAGCACAATCGACATCCGGACTCATTCTCCATTTTATATCACAACTCATGCCTTCATAAAACATAAAAAATTATGGAAATAAAATACGGGTCTCTACAAGGCCGACGCCTCCATGGCCAATCTTCAAACCCTAATCGAGGAGCGACTTTCCCTTATAGCAGGAGGGGAAGGCGGTGAAAGGCGCGAACAGGGAGCCGCTGCCGAAGAGGAGCCACTAGCTGAGAATCCCGCTCCAAGCCCAGAAATGGCAGCTTTGGTCGCCAAAATGGCCAAGTTGGAAGAAGCAGTTGCCAAGTCCGAAAGGAAAGGATAGGGAGTACTAGACATGGACCGCCTCTGCCCATTCCCGAATGCCAGGCTCCCCGATCGGTTCAAAATGCCTGACTTCGCAAAATTCGACGGTACTGGAGATCCGAAAACTCACTTGTTGGCCTATCATGGAGCGATGAAACTGCATGGTGTTGGAGAGGATGCCATGGCTCAGCTGTCCCCTCAAACTCTTGCCGGTCCCACCTTCCAGTGGTTCTTATTGCTCGATATCTCTAAGAGACGGACATGGGAGGACATCGGCACAGCCTTCAATGCTTAGTATAGCTACAACGCCCAACTCAAAATGACCACTCGGGAGTTGGAATCCACCAAGATGACTGCAAAGGAGTCTTTTGCGGATTTTATCCAAAGATGGAGAGCCAAGGCCGCTCTCATGCCCGATCGCCCGAGCGAGATGGATCAGATCTGCATTATCTCCCGTAATCTGCAACCGGACTTCGCCAAAAATCTCGTGTTGGTTCAGGGCGTGAACTTCGAAACCTTCTATGACTCCGGGCTGGCCATCGAAGAAGCCCTTCAAACCGGCGTCTTGCCCAGAAGTGACAGTTCCTCCTCCACCTCGGCCTCAAAATCGAAGCCCCGTGCATACACCGGAAACAACACTGCTTTGTTTGGTGGCAACAGCTACGCCAATGCAAGCTTTGCTAACAATCCCTCTGCCCAAAGCTCCGACCACATCGCCGACATTAACCAAGTTCAAACCCCTCAAAGACCCTGAAACCGCAACCAACCCCGTAACTTTGCCAATTTCGAGGCACCACTTTCCTCAGTGTTGGAAAAGTTAGTCAAAACCGGACACCTTAGGCCTCTAGCCCCAACTCCACTTCCTCAAAATCCACCCCCTAGCCATAACCCCAGTGCTTTCTGTGCATATCACCAAATGCTCGGCCATTACACTGACTCTTGCTATCGCCTCCGTCATGCGATACAAGATTTGGTGGACAATGGTACCCTTCCAACTCCACCTACCAAACCCAACGTCATCTCCAATTCCTTGCCCAAACACGACTCTAACCCTCAAGTGAACCAGATAAACCTCAGCTCCACCATATTCAACCCCACCGACCATATTACCTCAACCATCAACCCTAAGCCGATCGTAGCCTTTCCCTCTGAGCCAAGTATTAACATGATGGCCGCCGGCTGGGCCATGAAAGACAAAGCCAAGGAATAGGAGGAGCTTTGCGCTGATTGGGTCGAACAGTATAACATGGGGTTTCCCGCTCACCCCCAAGTCAATCAGATATGGTTAGATCAGTGGGAAGAAGAGTGGAATGTGGCACAGGCTGACCCTTTGGACGGGCTCTCTTTGTTCGCACTCTTTTACCAACCCGAGCTGAACCAAGTCGAGCAAGAAGCCGAGGAGTATGTGTGGGATCTGCAGCCCGATGGATGGCAAATAGGCCAAGGTCTCAAAGCTGATTTGGACCAGGACGATGTCAGTAAGGAGTACTGGGACCATTTTCAAGAAGGGGAGCTTGTGTCCAATATCTGCCGCCCGCTCGGCGCCATGCAACCATTGGTGAATTCAATTGACGGCATGGTCAGCCGTTGCGCCCATGAATTTGACCCTACGCGGGACATCGTTTCTGCGGAGCAGCCTCGCCCTTTTGTTTCGGCTTCCGGAGATGACTGCTCTATCATGGTCTTAGATGCACCTCCCGCCAACCTGTGGGACGCAGAAGAAACCGCTAAGACTCCGCCGCTCGTGGACATTTGGGATGTGGACAGCATTGTCGACCTAAACATGGGGAACGAAGTGTGGATCGTCAACACTGCTCTCGTCGATGGAGGATTTTGGGATGTTCCGTTCGTCACTAACCCGGGGGCACCATTTGAGGAGGATGCTGCACAAGACTCTACCTTTTGGGAAGGACTAGTAATGGAGGACTTAGAATGGGACACAGCTCTGGGGACAGACTCGACTGCAACGGTGGCATCAACGGACAAAGGAAAGCGCAAGCTGGAAGAGGTGCCCGCCGACCTGTGTGATTCTATCGACTCGTCTTCTTGGTGGGATGTGGCCAACGTCACGAGGAGTGGCTGAGTGTTTCAGCCAGCCAATCTTCAGGCCGGAAGCTCGTCCAATCTGCCCGCTCAGAAAGCCACCGCTCCCGCTGCTCAAAGGAATGACCCGCTCTTTCCAAACGGAGTTCCCGAAGAAGACGCCATCCTGAAACAGCTCGAACGGATCCCGGCCGCCGTATCTATCTGGGGTTTGATATCGTCATCAAAGGAGCATCGTGAGAAGCTATCCTCCACTTTGGCCTGGCTCACAGTACCAATTGACATCACCCCCGAGGCCATGATTGCTCTTGTGCTGCCACTCCTCTCTAAGCACTCTGTCACGTTCACCGAGAAGGATCTGCCCATCGAAGGAACAGCTCACAACTGCCCGCTGCACATCACCGTCAAGTGCCGGGGACATTGGGTGCCGACCGTGCTAATCCACAATGGCTCTGCCATCAACGTTTGCCCGATGAGGGTTGCCTACCGCTTGGGGCTCACCAAGAATGACTTAACACCGTCTAATCTGGCCGTTAAAGCATACGACAGCACTCGCCGTGCAGTGGAAGGAACCCTGATGCTGAAACTGGACGTTGAGGGCTTCGAGATGGATGTGAAATTTCACGTAGTCGATGTCCCTACTACCTTCAACCTGCTGCTGGGCAGGCCATGGCTTCATAGGGCCGACATCATGGCGGTACCTTCAACTCTGCACCAGAAGGTCATGCTGGGGCTCCCTATCGGGACTTTGACAATTTGCGGGGACTCTGGGATCCGCCCGCTCACAAACAATGGAACTCCTGTCTTGGGCATCATGCACGGGGAAGAAGACTCAGACTTCGGCGGATTCTCTTTCGACACATCTGGCTCAGTTCTCGCCATTGCCATGGATGATGATTTCACAATAAGCATGTTCTTTCGACACATCTGGCTCAGTTCTCTTTCGACACAGCAGCTACTGCCTCCGCATGTTCGTTTTCAATTCCAGGGCTGGCTTTGGCCGTTTGTTGGTTCCTACAAGTCACAAATGACATTTGAGACTATGGCAAGGCGTCGGATTCAAAAAGCCATGCCCGATGAAGATTTCAGACCCGCGGTGGCCCGTTTCAAGCCAAAATTAAGGATACAGGAGGTCAAATCCCGCTTCAGGGGCTTTTGCCAAGTTTTGTCATACCATACATGTTACATAGGCCTTATGTGACTGTGTGGGGGTGTCGGTTTCGGTCCGGAACCATATCGAGTCATCTTTGGCGTCTTATGTCCATTTTTGTGGTATTTTTAGCTTTTTCTTGGTATTTTTCTCACATCGGAGCAATTCTACCGGTTTTGATGGCTCGCGCAAGTCATTATGCATCTATTTTGTCTGTTCAAAGGGTCAGTTTCTTTCCCCGGGGAGAATCTCGGATTTTGGCCTGCTAACGCCCAAATCCTTCGTATCCCCCGCGTGTCTGGGATACGTGTCGTATCCTAGGACTTTTCTGTCCATCTTTTCTTCGAGCTAAGTCAATCATGTACATATACAAGTGTCTTTTGTCGATTTAGAGCATTCGTCAATGCATGTTAGATGTTAACAGAGGGTTTATCCATTTCTTTTATAATGTCTCATCAAAGGAGAGGAAAAACGATAAAATAGAAAATGCATATGTTATATACTACTGTGTCCAAAGTGTAACGGTGGAAATGTATCAAGCATCAAAGCGGCACAACGGCCCAGGCAGAACTAAAAGTATCAGGGCACACTCGCCCAAAAAGCCAAGAGGCACGCAGGCCCCATCCAAAATGTCAAAGAGTCAAAGTATCCACCTACTCAAAAGTATCGAAGTACCGGCAAAATAGACTAAGGCTCGGTGATAGCCCTCAGTCGTCAAAAAGGTCCTCCTCGCTGTCCTCCACCTCTCGAGGGTCTATCCGGAACTTGGGGTCGCTCGCTGAGTCAGAGCCGCTGCTGAGGGACGTCTCCTCCTTTTCTTCTTCTTCCTCCGCTTCTTCCTCCTCTCTCCTCTTCTTCTGTGAGGGTCCCTCGGCAAGCCTCTTCTCTGCAGGCCTCTTCCTCAGCTCTCGGCGGAACTGGAGCTCCTCGCTAGCCAGAGTGATCTGCAATCCCTGTTCCACCCTAGCCGTTGGCCGAGAGGAGCTCGAAGCTACCTTCTTTGCTGGAGGAGGCCGCACACTTTTCCTCCTAGGAGCCGCCTTAGCATGTCCTTGCATGGTCATTCAAAGTCATTTAGCATACATTGTGCATATTGTATTTATTGAAATGCTGAGTGCAGGAAACGTCTAAAGCAATCCTAGTCAAAAGTAAAGGGGAAAGTTATACCTGAGGCTGCTCAACGGGAGCCGGAGCTGGAGGTGGGTAGTGCAACTGCAAAGAGGCGCCGCCGGCTATCCTATGAAACTCCTTCTCCATGGCCTTCATCAGGCAAGCTGCCTCCCGTACCCATTCTATCGGAGCCTGTGATACAATTTCGGGCAAAGTCAAAATACAAGCCAAGTATGCATACGGAAAGCAAGGTAAGGAAACTACAAAGGGAAGAAGGATGTCTTACCGGCCCTGTGATTTCTGCTGGGTCTGTCCTGGCAGGCTCGAACCGAACTACGGGCCCCTCTCCTTCCGCGTCCCGCACTGCTAGAGTCTAAGAAAGCCAAGGCAACCCGGTCGCTGTGGCATAGTCGCTCCTCTCTCTCGGCCGAGCTGCCCTGCTCTCCTGGCTCCGCCTCTCCTCGCCCGCTTCAAGTGCCTCGCTCTGCACGGCGACATGCTCCAACACTCCAAGCGGCCTCGCCAAGCGCTGCCTCCGGTAGACAGCATAGTCACGCTCGAGCCTCAGAAAAGTAGCAAGCCCGGCCGGAATAGTGAAGCGCCTCAGCTCGGATAAAGTGTACTTGTCCGTGTGAGAAGCGTGAGGAGGAAATGGCCCGAGAACCTGGAACTCGAGAGAGCCTAGTGACTGCTGTGTCACCCGGTCATCCAGGTATCACCGCCACCCGAAGGCCGACTCCAACAGCACCCGGCTCGCTGTCACCACCCTGCTCCGTGCTAGGTACTCAGGCTCAGGCTCGGCGTTGCTCCATGGGTTCCACTCTACCTGTAAGACAATGGCACAGATTGTAAGGCATCAGCGACATCATTAAAGTAATTCTAAAGGCAGAATAATCAATTTGACATGTTGCTTACCTGAGTGCCAGATAGCTCATCGAGGTACGTCCGAAAGGCTAGGAGGCTCCCTCTCGACTTCTTCTTGCCACTATACATGGGACCCCAGATCATGGCACGAGGGAGCATCCGCTGGTTCGGGCACTTGTTCTCTGGCGGGTGCATCTTCGGCACCTTGTAGGCCCACAGCTGCAAATGGTCAGACAATCAAAGCATCAGAATACAGTTCATATGCGAATTAAATACGAGTGCAAGAAATGGAAAAGTGGGAAGTAAATGACAAGTTTTGTTTCTTACCTCCCACACTCTCCAGTAGCCGGCCGTCGCCTTCTTCCCCCGTGAGAACGCCCCCATGAAACCGTATCAGGTACCCAAAGCTGCTCCTCCCCAGTCAAACCTCGAAGCTGTGCTCAAGTCATAGAGGGCCGGCAAGTAGGACAGGTGCACCGTGGATCGCTTGTTCGGGTACAAGGTAGCCCCGAACAAGTACAACAAGTAGGCCCTCGCCATCTGCTCCGCCTCCAACTCCGAGTCCGGCTCCCTCCCGTGCAAATACCGCTTGAACTGGTCATAGTGGAAGGTCTCTGCCTCACCCGCTGGCGCCTGCCCTAAGAACCACTCCAGAGCCCCGAGATCCCTATAAATCTCCGAGTCAAAAGGGATAGGCTCTCCTCCTACCCTCAAGCCAGTGAGCGCTGCGAAGTCAGACGGAGTCACCGTCATCTCCCCAATCGGCAAGTGGAAGGTGTTCGAGGAATCCCACCACCTCTCGGCCAGCGCTGTTAGCAGAGCGTGATCGCTCTTCACGGCCGTCAACGTGAGGATAAACGGTCGGAACCCTGCAGCATCAACTAAGGCCCTGACTCGCTTGGGCAACCCTCGGTACAACTCAAGTGAACTCGTTGGACCTCCATGGCCCCGAGTGCTGGCTGCTCTTATCTGCACACAAAGATAGATAACAAAAGAACCTCATCAACAGTTGCAATCCAAACAGTCAGTCGAATTCAGAATTTCAAAAAGTAACTCTACAGTCTAAACAGGCATCATAAAGGTCGAACAAAGTTACCGGGCACTCGTATTACCCTATCCAGTTCTGCTATCAGTCGAATCAATTCAAAGGTACTTCTTAGGCAAGTTCCGAGCCACAAGGCTTTATTCCTCTCGAGGTACACCTCTCAGTCCATTTCACAAGTGTTTTGCTTATTAAATATGGTTGATTCAAACTACGGGGTACGCCATTCGGGCGTCCAACACGGCACGGCAATCTACATAGTCGAGTTCAAGTTCAAAGGACAATCTTATCAAGTCGAGGCCACTTATGATTGATTCAAGTTTGGCACTAGCGGTTTTATATCAAAATTATGGGCATTCTACAAGTTGATTCAACTACTTCAAGTGTTCTATCGTTCAAATCGAGTTTCAAAGTCGAGGCATGCTATTCAAAGTTCTACTTTCTCAGTCAACTTACATTTCAAAGTCCTAGCCTACATGCATTACAAGCCAAGCTACAACAAGTTCAAAACTACGTATTGATTACAAATGATAAGGCATGCATATCAAAGTGAGTTCAAAGAAATACCTGCGCCCAATCCACGGACAGGTGTCTCTGCGGGTCTCTCAGAATGAGCTCTGCGTCGTAGCTCTCCCTCAAAGGTGCAAGGCTCTCAACCCCAGACGGGATAAACAAGTGTGGCTCAGGCAAAACGTACGTGGCCGCGTTAAACCTAGCACGGGGTGCCAGCCGTATGGACTCTGCAAGCGTCACTGCCTGCTCAAAGGACCACACCTCCCCCTGAGCCTCCTCGGCTGCCTCGGTCTCGCTCACAAAGGCCTCCTCCTCGGCCCTGGCCCTCTCGGCCTCCTCTCTCAGGCGCTCCTCCTCCTGCGCCCTCTCAACCTGCCGGAGCCGATCCTCCCGAGCTGCCAGCACTACAGCCATCACCCCCGGGTTCTCCTGGAGCAAACGGCCGAGTTCCTCCTCAGACACAAACTCTGCAAAATCCCCTCAAGTGATAGGAACATGTGCTGAGGACCCCACTGCAGGCCTGAACTCAACCTCCTCCGCGGGTACTTCTCCGGATACCCCCTCCTCAAACACGAGACCCTTGCCCCTCGCCGGATCCCTCAGTGGTGTCCCCGGTCGACCACCACCATCACTACTGCCACTGCCATTGTCGCTGGCTCCAACCGAGCCCAGACCCGTGATCACTAAACCCTCTACCCCACTACTTGGATCCAATCGATGAACCCGTGGACCCACTATGCCGACCAAACTTGGTGTACGCCCATCCACCCCTGGCGTACGCCCCTCATCGCCACCAACCACGTCCAATGCATGGCCATCGCCACCACCAGTCTCGCTTGTAACCCCTGCACCAACGGCCGACGAGGCCTCTACAGTCGATGGATCGTCGATTCGAGCCCCCATGATCTCGGCTCCATCCCTCGATTGAGCCTCGTCACCGCCACCTCTATCACCGCCGTGACCCCCACTGCCGCCTCCGGACTCTGCCATGGATGAATGTGGGTGAGTGGATTAGTGAGAATGATGAAAGATTGAGGGAGAGATTGGAGGTTTGAGAGAGTTTTCGAAGTGTTGGGAGTTCAAAAGTCGAAGAATGGCGGTTTCCAAGCCTCTGCAGAAGTTATACAACGTATGGAACAATTGGGCCGGGTCTGGGCTCGGATCTTTGTAAAAAGTGGCACACGCCAGTATCTTCATGCGTACGCCAGTAAACTTTGGGCCTCAGGCCCAATCCATGTCCCGTGCTGAAATTCATCCTCAAGTGAAAGCCCGACTTATTCTGGGAAGCTTTGGACCCATCCCCAAGCAGAGATCCGTCCAAATTCAAATCAATGACGATTTATCCGACCAAATTCAAATCAACGACGATCTATCACGTCCTTTTCAAATCAACAATGATCTATCCGTCCAAATTCAAATCAACGACGATCTATCCGTCCAACTCAAATCAACGACGATCTATCTGTCCAAATTCAAATCAACGACGATCTATCCGTCCAAATTCAAATCAACGACGATCTATCTGTCCAAATTCAAATCAACGACGATCTATCCGTCCTTTTCAAATCAACGACGATCTATCCGTCCAAATTCAAATCAACGACGATCTATCCGTCCAAATTCAAATCAATGACGATCTATCCGTCCTTTTCAAATCAACGACGATCTATCCGTCCCAACTTCAAATCAACGACGATCTATCCGTCCCAACTTCAAATCAAAACAGGTTCTTCGATATTCGTGCATACTGGATAGCCTTGAAGAGGGTGTCTAGAAAACCTTTGACGTTACTTGTCTCCAGCCAATGGTGCTTCAAGTGCCGTCAAAGGGCGGCTTCTGTAGACACCCCATTCTAGTCTATCTAGATAACGTTATCTGTCGATCTTTTATTTCCCCAATGATGATTATAGTCGAGAACAGTCTGAGAATGATGGTGTGTTTGAGCTTTGAGCGTCCCGAACCTCTTTCAAACCCATTTCAAACCCTTCAAACCAGAGCCAAACAGCCCCAGCAAAACCCAACTGGCTTATGCCAGTGTCTTGGAGGCGCACGCCAGTTAACTGCCACGTGTCAGTCATCGACTGTTGACTCAGTTATAACTGGCGCACGCCGGTCCATATGTGGCGCACGCCAGTCAAACCTAGTCAAATCAACTTTATTCAGCCACATGGACGAGACTTTTGTGCCACCCTGATGTCGGCTATAGTCTCCCTGATGATTACATTCGGCAGGGGCGTTCCCTCTCTCTCTTACACCCCCCATCAAGGCAAGTCCCATGCATTTAATGCATGGGAGGCTCCCTTCCTCTTCCAACCAGCCAAACAGCCCTCTAGCCTCAACTGATCTCAGTCTCTCTCCTCTATAAATACCCCCCCTTGCATTCATTTGCAAGGGGTTAGACACATTAAGAAGCAAAAGGTCCTCTTCCCCCTCTCTTCTTGCTCTCTATCTCTTTTCTTCCATTGAAAGGGAAAGTAAAGCAACCCACTTCTATTCATCCACTAATCTCCAGTCACCGTACAACTTCCATCTTCAACCCTTAAGGCTCAATACCACCTCCAAACCTCAATACAAAAAGGTATACCACCTTTACGTCCTTTTCTATTTTCAGCTCCTGAGGGGGATCAGTAAGGCCCAAGCTAGTAAGCAATACTAGTCCTGGTCTTAAACTGGTAAAATACAACGATCGTATGAGATGAGACATGGCGCACGCCAGTATACGCATGCCGTACGCCAGTCATGGAAGTACGTGCACTATTGGCGTGGGGTTCATGGATCGTCATTTCTGTTACTTTACATTGCAGTCAATCACCTTAATTAGCATGCTAACAACCAGTTTTACTGCTTTCTGTGTTTAGTTCTGTTTGATCGTAATATCCATTTGCTTACTCTTTGTTCTTTCAAAAGGCCTCTGGGATCCTTCTGGTCATGTTCCAGAGCCCAGATGATGCAAAGCCATGCACTGGATGATGGTCACACCTGCGTACGGCATCCAATTACTGGCGTACAGCAGTTGTCCCATGATCCAGTGACTGGCCCTTGCATATTGGTGTAATCTTGGCCTATTTCTTGTCCCCACACTGTTTTTGGGGTATTATGCTGCTTTTTTTGGCTTGGAGCCACCTCCTATGTCTGTAACTGTATATATTATGTTCTATTAAAACTGCGTGGTTTGTCCTGGGTGTGCGCTGGTCCTTTTCCAGAGCCCAGAGGGTTGCAAACAAAGACTGTGAAACCAGCTAAGTGGAGTACGCCAGTTCTATGGTGGCGTGCGCAGGTGTAGTCAACATGCAGTGGCTCGGCCAGTGCATGCTGGCAGAACCTGTTCACGCCCCAGCAGGGCAGCGTACTTCAGTTTATTCAGGTTGCTCAGTGCTTGTTCTCAATCTATATTTAGCATTGCAAGCAAATCATTCATACGCACTTTCTCACACAAATGCAACTTGTTATAGTCTTAATCCCCATTAGCTGTTCCCCCGCCCTAACTGGTTAGAAAAATGACAAAATGAGAGAGAAAAATGCAAGTGTTTTACAAAATAAAATGCCTAAGTAGAGACCGATCTCCGGGTTGGGCGAGAGGGGTGCCATAAAACCCTTCCCCTCTTGTAAACTGGCTCCCGGACCTCAGATATCGAAGGTGACGATGGACCAGTCCACGCCTTTTTCAAAATCAAACAAACGTAGCAAACGTTTTCGAGTTCGGTTCCTTGGGTGCTCTCACCGCTAAAACTCGAGTGGCGACTCTGAATCGAAACGTTTCGCCGCGCCCAGTCTTTAAAAGGGAGCCCAAAATCGAGCATTTTTGGGGCGCGTGCCCACAGGATTAGGTTGAGTAGGAAACTTCCCTTTCTCTTGTTGTAACAAACCAACTGTAGTTGTCAACTGGCCCAACTGATTTCTAATATCATTCATCATCTGAGTTTGTTGCTTATTGATAGCAGTTTGACCTTGCAAAAGAGCACTAAATTGATCTTCCCAAGAACGCTTTGGTGGTTGTTGATGGAACTGAGCAGGTTGTTGTTGAAATTGGTTTGCATGTGGAAATGGAGCAGAAGGAGCAAAACCAGGCAGACCTTGAGCTTGAGGAAAATGGAAAGCATTCTGAGGTTGTTTCCAAGGTAATTGAGGAGCTTGCGGTGGAGCTTGAGAAGAACCCTCTTCATTAGATTGATTCCAACGGAAAGCCGGATGTTGCCTTGTCCCCGGATTATAAGATTGAAAATAAGGGTCAAAACGTTGCACGGCATGTACTTCTTCTGGAGCAATCCCATTAATCACATTCTTAAGAGCAGGAATATTGGGGCACGCTTCGGTAGAATGGCCCACAATCTCACAAATAACACAAACTTCCTCCACTTGGCGCACTACTTTCACTTCTTGAGATTGAGCACTCTTTAATTCCAACTTGTCAAGTTTACGAGCAATCTCCTCCAAATGAGTTTCAAAAGCTGTATGCTCCGCAATAGAGAATTTCCCTGAACTTGTAGGACCTTGATTGAATATCGCTCTATCTCCTGGATCTGCAAACTGCCAAGACTGGGTCTTCTCAGCTAGTGACTCATAGTAATCCAAAGCATCCTCCGGTGTCTTTCCCATAAAATCACCTCCACCCATAGTATCCAGAAGCTGTTTACTCTCTTGAGAACACCCTGTGTAGAAATAGTTGACTTTGAGATATAACGGAAGGTTGTGATGAGGAACCGACATAAGCAAGTCCTTGTATCGCTCCCAATACTTGTGGTAAGACTCTCCACCCCTTTGCTTGAACATTGAATCTGATCGATAAGTAACTTTGTCCTACTTGCTGGAAAGAACTTAGTGGTGAAAGCATCCTGAACTTCTCCGCAGTTACGCAAAGATTGAGGTTTCAAAGAATTGAATCATTGTTTCGCCTTGTCCTTGAGAGTGAATGGGAACAACTTTAGGCGGGCTTGATCAAGTTGCCCTGGAACTGTAACAAAAGAGTGTAGAATATTCTCGAACTGTCAGATATGCAAATAAGGATCCTCCAATTCTCGCCCCCAAAATTCTGAAATTATCCGAAGGTATTCAGCTTTGAATTCAAATGTATTCCCAGCGGTCGGAGTCGGAATAACGATAGGAGATACTTGAGGAGCCCGTTCTGGATTCAGATAATCACGTAGAGTACGAACTGGAACTTCTTCGGCCATTGGGCCTTTGCGATTGCGATTTAATTTGCGAAGCAGAGAGTGGGCAGGATACGCCCTGGCAATGCTACGGATTCTTGGCGACGAAGAAGAACGATGAAGCCGATTTGAAATTGGGCTTCGGTAAACACGCATACACAGGCAAAAATACTAACTAACTACCAACAAACTACCAGACAGAAGGGGCCATCCCGCCACCTCAACTCAGCAAGCAGAATATGCGAGGGGTTATGCCACCACCTCGGCTAAGCAATGCAATCAAATTTAAGCTAACTAACTAAATTAATTACGCTAAACTAACTAAGAAACAAATTCGATATTTAGCCTGGCTTCGTTACACCTCAAGTTTAGATGAACAAGGTTAGAGGTATCCACCAAACTAAATACGAACCACTAAACCACAAACTACTAAACTACTACTACTTAACGAAAGCGAGATACTTACAGTGGTTTGTCGAACCTCCAAGAAAGCCATAATAAGAAATCCCCGGCAACGGCGCCAAAAATGCCTCATTTTCCAAGATAATGTGGAATAATACCCCAAGCGTAGGGCTTAACACATCGGTTGAAGCATAATAAATCGAAAATCCGGGATCGTACCCAAGGGAATAATTATATGGCTTGATCGGATTTGTAGATGCAAGTAAGGGCTTTCGGCTTTTAGACAGGCAACTTTGTTTTACTTTAAACGGTGGAAATAAAAAGGCTAAATTAAAAATGAATTAACTAAAGAAAAGATAGGCTAAGTCTAGGAATTATTAACACTCAAGACTCGAGCTAGATCACACTCTTCACCCAACTACACAATTTAAGATACTTGATTATAGTTCTCAAATCGGAAAACAAAATGATTTGAGAACCAAGCTAGCTCTAGAATTCATTTGGCAAATACCTCGAGCGAAAGAGCTCTGAGCATTATGTGTGGTGGGTAGGCGATGCTCCCACCTACACATGATCAAAGAAGTTAACACCTCGGCAATTTGTCAAACAAACCCGAACCCCACATCAATTTTCAAATCAAAGTTTAAAGCTTTATTGGATGCAAAATGCAATTTTTGCCCGGGCCATGAGATGCTAATCATCCCATGACCTAACCCTTGAAATTACTCGCACATATCTAGAGAGATAGGAGCAAGCAAAAATCTAGCTAACATAATGAAATAACAAGACTTGCAATAAACTAGAGATTAAGATAGATCGGGAGAAAATAAACAACTTTAATTAAAGCGACAATGTCAAAAACTAACAACTAAAGGCAGAAATTAAAATATTCAAAGCTAAAAAATGAAGAACACTCAAGAACAATTTGAATTGCCAAGAAATCTAATCTAGATCTAGAAATTGTACTACTTGAATCTATGCTACTTGTTTGTACAAAATGATGTCAAAAGCTTTTATACTCCACGGATCCGCGCCTGGAATATTTCTAAGATGCTCTGAAAATTCGCTCTTAAGTCTCTCGGCATCGATGGCAACGGCCTTAGAGTGCTCTACTATGGGGCTCGGCATCGATGTAACATAAAACATCCCATCGATGCCGAGATGGTTAAGGGACTGGACCACTAACCGGCTCGGCATCGATGGAACTTATCCCTTGACATCGATGCCGAGGTCAATAGCTCAATGCTTGGCCGTCATCCTTTGCCTTGGCTGCCGGCCTCTTGCTCGGGCAAATCTGGTTCTGCTCGGGCAATTTAGCTTCTGCTCGGGCAATGACATGCCTTACGCCTCGAAAACTCCCCTGTTTAGCGATTCACCTATAAAACAGAACTAGAACACTCTACAAGCAAACAACGTTAACAATAACTAATTAGTAATTAAATTAAACTAAAACTAAACACTAGCGCACCCTACATTACATTCTCGGGTGCTTATCAACAGTTCGAGTAGACTTTAGAACTACTAGCACCTCACTAATTGATGCAACATGCATTAATTTTCAAAGTGTAGTGAAACATCACTAATCATCATAAAACGAAAAAATGTAACACAACAAATTTCAAAAAACACAACATTCCTTAAGAACTAATGATATTAGTGAAAACCTCACTAATCATCATAAAACATAAAAATAAATAAACTCAATAGAACACACTAGCTAGTCTGCATTACCTAGTGAATTTTCACTAATCATCATAGAACATAAAAACTTAACAAAAAAAATCAATTGCACACATCAATACATGAAAACTAGTGAAACTTTACTTATCGTCATAAAACTTTTAACCAGATCAAACGTCACAGTGACTTTTGAAAAAGTGAAACCTCACTAACTAACAACATACATTAGATTTCAAATAAAACTAGTGAAACCTCACTAATCATCATAAGATATCTAATCACAAGAACATCATGAGATTCAAAATCGATATTGTTGTGTGTGGCAGTATATATACACGCACATGGGGAGAGAGAGAGAGAGAGAGAGAGAGAGAGAGAGAGAGAGAGAGAGAGAGAGAGGTTGCAGTTGTTGAGATCAATGATGAGAACGGCTGGGAGAGACAATCAAAGCTGCAATTGATTGGATCGGTGATGGAAGCAGCGATGACGGATAGTATGGTTCTCCAAACTTTGCATGTCTCTCTATCTGTCTCCTCCACATTTGGCCCACCTTCGTCATATAGAGCATCAATTGGGGCGTGATCGATTTGGCTTTGAGAATGACGAAGAACATCGCAACAGAAGGAGAGAGAGTCTATGTATTTTGTGAGGTAGGGGTGTGAGAAGATTGATGCCTGGGTATTTGTGTCCAAAATAAGGGGAGTTTGTGTGTGTGTGTGTTTTTTTTTTTTTTGCCTTTTGCTAAATGATTATTACACCTAAAATTTAAAAGCAAGGGAGTTTTGCTAAAAAATAGTTTACCGTTATCCTTATGCTGCATTGGTATTACTTTGATGGATTTATGACTAATGTTTCATTATTGTAATCAAATTGATTGGGACAAATTACCAAAACGACGGAGATGAAAAGAGTGTCATACTCCTACAAGTCTGCAACACATCAACACACAAATATTTTGCTCAAAACACACTGAATAATAATGATCCAATACAAATCTCTCTCACTCAAAACAAATATACCTCTCTCTCTCTCCCTCCCCATATATGGTTGGGTAAATAGCAAGGAGACCCCCTCATCTATTACTCGTTATCACATAACCCCCTTCATCTCTAAAACCTTTCCCCTAACTACCTTCACCTATTTGCCGTTATCACCTACCCTCTTCTGAGCTAAAGCACGTTTTCTTGCTAAAATGACCCCTATTTTTCATGTTTTAGACCAAATTACCCTTTTGAGTGAATATATGTCCTAGTTATTAGTAAAACTCCACGTGTGCTTCCATTCTCTTTCTAAAACACAATAAGCTATGGCATCCGGTGGGTGTAGTAGATCCAACAACAAAATCCATAGCAATGCATATAGCAACAAAATCAGCACCAACGCAAACATTGCTGATGCATGTATACATGAGTAATGTTATATGCTGACATCTGAAAAAAAATGTTCTATGCTCCTGTAGTTAAGAGCACTTGTAATAGCTTCAAGGATATTGGCAAACCAAGGTAGAAGGTTTCTAGTTGTGTCAATTTTTGGGTTAAAAAAAATTGCACAAATTCATGATCATTTCATGTTTTGTTCTACATTTGACCATGCATAACCTTTTGTTTGCAATTTTGCAAAAAAAAAAAAAAAAACAAAGGGTGCACATTCTTTTCATCGTGGAGGGTAATAAGGAAGTGGAGTCTCAAAATTTATGGTGGAAAAGATTGAAGAGTTGGAGGAGAAAAATGAAAAGTGGTCCCCAATACATGAAATGATGAAGAAGCAGACAGAAGACTTGGATAGAGAGATTGTAGACTCGAAGATGAAGATGGCTACAGGCACGTGCCTCCTATGTCATTGCAACATCATCTTATGACATTGATCAACCAAGGCCCACCTTATGATAATTCTCCATACAAGATCATTATTGCGGAATGAGAAGTTATTTCGAGTGGTTTAACATACAATGGCAACTCCACTAGCCATACTATTCGTGAAGGCATCGGTAACAAACAGTTTTGAAGTCCCAAGATGGAGACTAAACATGAAACCAATCTTGTCACGAAGGTGATAGCTCTTAATGAGATTTTGGATAGCAGCTGATACAGTAAGTGTAACGCCCCTGAATTTTGGTCTCTGAAAATTTCGTTAAGTATTTGAATTTTATTTGAATTACTTATTTTCTTTTGAGTGACTATATGACTTCTTGTTTATTTTCGTCTAGTTGGTTTTTAGTCGTTGATTAAACTCTCGACTAGAAACCCGACGTGACCAATTTAGTTAATTTCCCACCGACTAGTTGGAGGAACCGAGCAACCGACTTGCCTAATTACTAGATGAACCTTTTGGACCTTTTGAAACTTTTGAACCTTTTGCTTTTATCCATTGGTCCATAATGGTTAGGGTAAATTTTGTCCATTGGATAATAAATCTTTTTATTATAAAAGTACATGTAGTCTTTTTTTTAAATATTATTTTAATAAAAAGGTACTTGTACTCTTTTTGTCCATTGGTTATTAAAGGCAAGAAGAATTACTACCCATTGGGTAATAACCATTAGGGAAGTTAGTAACCATTGGGTAATAACTCTTTTGACCAAAACAAAGTACCGATGTGACTAGGGAACCTTCCAAATAAAGTTGATTTGACATGTACTTTATTATTATTTTAATGGGGAGAATCCTAAATCTTTTTATTTAAATTGGGGTACTTGGTACCACACCTATATTTAATATAGGGCTTTTGTCACATGCTTTAAAGGACCTTGATTATTTTAAAATAAAAGTTTCCTAGTAGCTATTGTCCATTGGACAAAGATTGTTAGGGTAATCTTTACCCATTGGACAATAGTCCTTCCTTTATTATATTTTGTGAAGTACATGTATATATATACACATGTGTATTTTCAAAGGACATGTAGTTTTTTTAAAAAGACATATTTTATTATTTAAAGTACTCACCCTTTATTATCCATTGGATAATAAAAGTTAGGGATTTTATTATCCATTGGGTAATAGCCTTATTCTTTCAAATCAAGTACATGGGTTTAATAAACTAGTCTTTTTCAAAAACCCCATGGGATGAGGTACCCATATTTTATTTGGTAAGTACTTATTAGCCTTGTAGCCTTTAAAGCCTAAAGATTTTCCAAAGTACCCTTTTATTATTTTATGTTGGGGTTTTGTACCCAATTGGATTAATTTATGGGGAGATGATTTTTCCTAGATTACAAAGTACCCTAATTTATTTATTTTTAATCAACATGTGTCTAATTAGGATTTGTTTATTGGTTTTTGGATTTGGAAGAATATTGTACTTTGTACCTTTCTTATTCTTTCTTGCTTTTGTATATATATATGTATGTGTGTGTACTAGAGAGAGAGAGAGAGAGAGAGACCCGAGAGAGAGAGAGAGAGAGATGGGCCGAGAGAGAGAGAGAGAGAGAGAGAGAGAGGAGGAGGAGGAAGGAAGGAAGAAAGAGATGGATTGCACCTTGACTTGACCTACCTTGATCTCCCATATCTTCCTACATCTTTCAATCCTTGGGAGAATATTTCCCCTAACCAAACATAACTCCCATTTGTACTCCCATGCTTTGTTTAAAACCAAATCTTGTACCTTTGTCTCCAAATCTTCCAACAAATCTCCCATAATCCCATCCTTGGTACATCTTAGCCATGCAAGCCTAGGGTTAGCCTTTTGACCTTCCATAAAGTGCTTGACATTTGTCAAAATTTGAGGAAGAGAGAGAGAGAGGGGGCCGGCCATGAGAGGGAGGGAGGAGCCAAGATTTTTCCTATAAATACC
Organism: Rhododendron ovatum; assembly: GCA_019656835.1. Lineage (NCBI taxonomy): Eukaryota > Viridiplantae > Streptophyta > Magnoliopsida > Ericales > Ericaceae > Rhododendron > Rhododendron ovatum. The sequence goes on from CM033799.1 coordinate 24,350,926, forward strand.
ACCCCATACTTCTCATTGAACTCACACCTTCACCTAGCAACTTCTCTCTCTAGAAAAATTGAGTTCTTTTCTTTGTTCTTCCTTGTTCTTGAGTAGTTCTTGAGTTCTTGAAGAAACTCATCCTAAGCCGCCACTAGACCGCCACTCGACCACCCTTCGATCCAAAAGTAGTAGTAGTATTAGTCAAGTAGGAGTTTCGAGAGAAACCTTTCTCTTTCGAAGCTACCGGAGGCATACCGTAGGACGTTACTCCGTCCGACCACCGACGTACTTTCCGTAGCCGACTAACCTTCCATAGCCGACTACCGCCAAGAAGGATTGTAAGGAATACCTTACTCACTTCCGTATTTACTTCGTATTTAATTACTTCCTATTTACGTACTTACTCGATGAATACGTAGATTAATTACTTCCTATGTACGTAGATTGCTCACCCCAAGTATATGTAAGGAAGACCTTACTAACTCCCTTACTTACTTCGTATTTACTTACTTACTTCCTATTTACTTACGAACTTAAGTATTACGTTGTTATTTTGAATTGCTAAACGGTAGATTCTCCTAAATTATACGTAAGGAAAATCTTACTTACTCCTTACTTACCCGTATTTACTTCCTATGTACGTACGTATTCAAGTATATCGTAAGGAATACCTTACTCACTTCCTAGTTACTACGTATTTACTTACGTATTTAAGTTTAACGTTGTTATTTTGATTTGCTAAGATAGAACTATTGTTTGATTAGAAGTATTATATTTTGATATTTAAGATGGTTATGAGTTGAAATTATGAATTGCTTGCATTACTTGTGGTGTGATAAAGCATAAGTGATTTCACTCCAAAGACGTCCGTACATGTGGCGTTGTGCTTGAATAAAGCATAAGTGATACACTCCAAAGGCGTCCGTACATGTGGCGTTATGCCATACGTGATTATTTAGAATGATAAGTAGAATAGAACTGGATGATCTTGTTAGTGTGTTTAAAGCCTACCGCGGAGTCTTTGCATGATAACGAGACACGAGAATCGAGAAAGTAGAAACATGACACCTAGGGTGTGGTTAATAAAGGGAAATGTTTTCGAGGAAGAAAATATTTTGAAACTACATAATGACCGGTTTCGGGTGGCATTATGTGAGTCGTGTGTGTGCGTATTTTGAAAAGGGTGAAATGTTTTGAAAACCGCAATGTGGCCGGACTTGCCCATTGTGTGGTGTGTGTTTTGTGTGTGTGCCAATGGGAACCCGGCGCGGCGGAACCATTGTGAGGATACTTGGGAACCCGGCGCGGCGGAACCAAGGTTGGGTGTGTATGCTTGGTTATCCGCGGTTCGGAGCCAATGCAAAATGTGTGCCAATGGGAACCCGGCGCGGCGGAACCATTGTGAGGATACTCGGGAACCCGGCGCGGCGGAACCGAGGTTGGGTGTGTGTGCTTGGTTATCCGCGGTACGGAGCCAATGCAAAACGATTTTGAAAGTTGCGTGTGTGCTTGGTTATCCGCGGTACGGAGCCAATGCAAATGATTTTTAAAGTGTGTAGCGTGGTTATCCGCGGTACGGAGCCAATGCAAATGATTTTAAAAGTGTGTAGCTTGGTTATCCGCGGTACGGAGCCAATGCAAACGATTTTGAAAAGGTTGTTTTGTAAATGAAAATGTTGACACGGTCTACGATGAGTCGCGTAGGAGAAACACGGAAATCTTGGACACCAACGATAGTTGATTAATGAATGTGGATGTGTCATTATTAACTATGTTTTTACGTATCATGTGGAAATTGATGTTTGATTTTAGCCTTGTTGGTAAGTTAAGGTTGGTGGGTTAGGATTTCCTTATTGAGCGTTGTAGCTCACGGTGTTGCCTGTTGGTGACCCTGACATATTATATTGGTGGTGACGCCGGTATAATGTGTCAGACCTTGTAGTTGTTCAAGACGAACAGTTCGCCGTGGAAGCCTCTGGAGCTGAAGAGCTGGCTAGGATGAAGGAGCAGGAGAAGCTGTAGTTAGGAACCCTAGAATTCCCCTTCATTTGTGTAAATATTGAACTCTTATTAAGAGATTGTTGTAATAAGAGCCAGACTCTATTTTGAGGTTTTCAATAGAATTGTCCTTTTAACGTACCCAAAATTCGGGGCGTTACAGCTTGGTATCAGAGCTTTAGGTTCAAAACCTCGGCCATGGGTAGAATGGGTAGAAACACGAGATAGTTTGACCGTTGCACCGTCGTGAACCGAGTTTAAGTTTACCGTCCCAAATTGGGTGGAATTCTGTCAAAACAATCTTCGGATTGAAGCAAAGCGCGGAAATTGGCAGTACCGCTGAGCTGGGAATTCCCGAACAATTGGATGATGACTTAAGGATCGAATGTTGGAGTTAGAAACCCAAGAGTTTTTCGTGGAGTTAATGAAACTCTGTTACTAATTGAGGTTGAAACCTTTCCTTGTAGATGAACCGCCTAGTTAACCTATTGATTGGAGCTCGCCAACTCAAGGACGCCATAGAGGCTATGACAACTCGACTAGTGGAGGATCCCGACTTTGTGGCCGCTGTACTTGCAGAAAAGAGAGATTTCCAAAGAGTGCAGCAGAATACCCCTATTCCCGTAGAGGAGGACCCTTGGTTCCATGTGATGTTTCCTAGCCTGTCTACTTTCTATGAGTATTTTGGTGTTTTACCCCCGATGGAAAACTTTGAGGTTGGAGCTAAGGAGGAAGAAGTCAATGGTGATGAAGACGCCAATGAAGTGGCTATGGGAGAAAACCGTACGAAGGAAGAGGATCTCGAAGAGGACGAGGCCCTAGAAGATCTGTGAAGACCAAGGAGACTACTTAGGCGTGCCTAGAATAACCTAGTAACCGTTGTAGTCCTTCGGGATGTAGGATGATAAGGATTAGGATCGTTTCAGCTTGTATTAGGAAATCTTGTTTTTAAGTCTACTTGTTTATAGCAGAACTCTATGTTTATGTTTGTGAACTCTATGTTTATGTTTGTAATTCTATGCTTATGTTGTGTGATGTTCTTATCTATGAAAAACCTGGTTTATTTTTAAAAAAAAAGAGTACCGTTGCATACTATTTGTTAAAACTACTTTTTGACTTTTGAAAGATAGACCATTTGCAAAACGAAAATTGGTTTTAGTAAACAAAAACCCCTTTTCGGTTTTTAGATTGTTAAATACGTGCCGCGGATTAGGATACGAGCACGGAGAACCCTTTAAACGCAAAACTCCGACCTAGCCCTGATCGTGCAAACGTTTGTGACTGCCCGGAACGTCGACCTCCAACCTTTCATGAGACACCAACCCGTTGTAGTCAAGACATGGCTGAATGAGGTCAAGATGATCCTCAGAACCTTCGGAGTTAACCAGGACGGAGATCGTGTGGCCTTGACCGCGTACCAGTTAGGAGGGAGTATAGCTGTTAATTTAGTAGAGGGTGCGAAATAGAAGTAGCCGACCTGCGCCTAGCTTGCGACCCTCTAGTGATCGATATGACGGATTCCGACGAGTGGATTGGCGATCAGCGCATCGAGCAGTTATAGACTGCCATGAAAGGATGGTGACATCTTATACCCTAGAAGGGACTCGATTCCTTTTAAGGGGGATAGACGGACGGTGAGCCCGACGACGAGAAGATCAAGGTGGCAGAATCCACTACTTGGATGGCCACTAGTTTCTAATTGGAAGAAGCCAATAGAATGGAAGTGGGATTTCCACACATCGTGTGCGAGTATGCCGATGTTTTCCCAGAAGAACTTCCTGGCTTATCGCCTTAAGGAGAAATAGACTTCTCTATAGAACTTCGGCCAGGAACGACACCAATTTCTATGACGCCATACCCAAAAGACCCTGCGGAACTAAGGGAGATCAAGACCCAATTGCAAAACTATTGGATTAAGGGCCTATCAAGCCGAGTACGTTACCATGGGAAGCACCGACGTCGTTCGAGAAGAAGAAAGAAGGCACGCTTCGACTGTAAGCGGATAATCTCCCGTGGCTGTAAAGGTTCTTTCAGTGCCTTTGCGGATACTGAAGAGTATCGTATGGGCTTACCTACTGATGTTCGATGGAATACTCATGCCTTACGATTATGAAGAATGAATCCATTGTTTCCTACTTTTGGAAATGGGTTTAATATCGAGAAGCATGAGGGTTCAACAAGGATGTACTAAGAACGTTGGAAGGATGCTAGTCCGCATGATGATTCGGTAGAAGTTCTGCTTTTGGCGTTAGTATTTACAGTGGAAACCTTACCGAGGACGTACGACAAGGCAAGCTGTTCGACGGCAGAAGCAACTTCAACCCCATCTCGTTAAGCAAGTGATGAGGCTTAATTCGATTGATGGTGACCTACTTCAAAATTTTTAAGGGGGATAGTCGATGATTCCGTGATTGGTTTAGCAACCAAGTCTAACCTGTAGCTGCGTGCCAATTTCGGGGACGAAATTGTTTTAAGGGGGATAGATTGTAACGCCCCTGAATTTTAGTCTCTGAAAATTTCGTTAAGTATTTGAATTTTATTTGAATTACTTATTTTCTTTTGAGTGACTATATGACTTCTTGTTTATTTTCGTCTAGTTGGTTTTTAGTCGTTGATTAAACTCTCGACTAGAAACCCGACGTGACCAATTTAGTTAATTTCCCACCGACTAGTTGGAGGAACCGAGCAACCGACTTGCCTAATTACTAGATGAACCTTTTGGACCTTTTGAAACTTTTGAACCTTTTGCTTTTATCCATTGGTCCATAATGGTTAGGGTAAATTTTGTCCATTGGATAATAAATCTTTTTATTATAAAAGTACATGTAGTCTTTTTTTTAAATATTATTTTAATAAAAAGGTACTTGTACTCTTTTTGTCCATTGGTTATTAAAGGCAAGAAGAATTACTACCCATTGGGTAATAACCATTAGGGAAGTTAGTAACCATTGGGTAATAACTCTTTTGACCAAAACAAAGTACCGATGTGACTAGGGAACCTTCCAAATAAAGTTGATTTGACATGTACTTTATTATTATTTTAATGGGGAGAATCCTAAATCTTTTTATTTAAATTGGGGTACTTGGTACCACACCTATATTTAATATAGGGCTTTTGTCACATGCTTTAAAGGACCTTGATTATTTTAAAATAAAAGTTTCCTAGTAGCTATTGTCCATTGGACAAAGATTGTTAGGGTAATCTTTACCCATTGGACAATAGTCCTTCCTTTATTATATTTTGTGAAGTACATGTATATATATACACATGTGTATTTTCAAAGGACATGTAGTTTTTTTAAAAAGACATATTTTATTATTTAAAGTACTCACCCTTTATTATCCATTGGATAATAAAAGTTAGGGATTTTATTATCCATTGGGTAATAGCCTTATTCTTTCAAATCAAGTACATGGGTTTAATAAACTAGTCTTTTTCAAAAACCCCATGGGATGAGGTACCCATATTTTATTTGGTAAGTACTTATTAGCCTTGTAGCCTTTAAAGCCTAAAGATTTTCCAAAGTACCCTTTTATTATTTTATGTTGGGGTTTTGTACCCAATTGGATTAATTTATGGGGAGATGATTTTTCCTAGATTACAAAGTACCCTAATTTATTTATTTTTAATCAACATGTGTCTAATTAGGATTTGTTTATTGGTTTTTGGATTTGGAAGAATATTGTACTTTGTACCTTTCTTATTCTTTCTTGCTTTTGTATATATATATGTATGTGTGTGTACTAGAGAGAGAGAGAGAGAGAGAGACCCGAGAGAGAGAGAGAGAGAGATGGGCCGAGAGAGAGAGAGAGAGAGAGAGAGAGAGGAGGAGGAGGAAGGAAGGAAGAAAGAGATGGATTGCACCTTGACTTGACCTACCTTGATCTCCCATATCTTCCTACATCTTTCAATCCTTGGGAGAATATTTCCCCTAACCAAACATAACTCCCATTTGTACTCCCATGCTTTGTTTAAAACCAAATCTTGTACCTTTGTCTCCAAATCTTCCAACAAATCTCCCATAATCCCATCCTTGGTACATCTTAGCCATGCAAGCCTAGGGTTAGCCTTTTGACCTTCCATAAAGTGCTTGACATTTGTCAAAATTTGAGGAAGAGAGAGAGAGAGGGGGCCGGCCATGAGAGGGAGGGAGGAGCCAAGATTTTTCCTATAAATACCACCCCATACTTCTCATTGAACTCACACCTTCACCTAGCAACTTCTCTCTCTAGAAAAATTGAGTTCTTTTCTTTGTTCTTCCTTGTTCTTGAGTAGTTCTTGAGTTCTTGAAGAAACTCATCCTAAGCCGCCACTAGACCGCCACTCGACCACCCTTCGATCCAAAAGTAGTAGTAGTATTAGTCAAGTAGGAGTTTCGAGAGAAACCTTTCTCTTTCGAAGCTACCGGAGGCATACCGTAGGACGTTACTCCGTCCGACCACCGACGTACTTTCCGTAGCCGACTAACCTTCCATAGCCGACTACCGCCAAGAAGGATTGTAAGGAATACCTTACTCACTTCCGTATTTACTTCGTATTTAATTACTTCCTATTTACGTACTTACTCGATGAATACGTAGATTAATTACTTCCTATGTACGTAGATTGCTCACCCCAAGTATATGTAAGGAAGACCTTACTAACTCCCTTACTTACTTCGTATTTACTTACTTACTTCCTATTTACTTACGAACTTAAGTATTACGTTGTTATTTTGAATTGCTAAACGGTAGATTCTCCTAAATTATACGTAAGGAAAATCTTACTTACTCCTTACTTACCCGTATTTACTTCCTATGTACGTACGTATTCAAGTATATCGTAAGGAATACCTTACTCACTTCCTAGTTACTACGTATTTACTTACGTATTTAAGTTTAACGTTGTTATTTTGATTTGCTAAGATAGAACTATTGTTTGATTAGAAGTATTATATTTTGATATTTAAGATGGTTATGAGTTGAAATTATGAATTGCTTGCATTACTTGTGGTGTGATAAAGCATAAGTGATTTCACTCCAAAGACGTCCGTACATGTGGCGTTGTGCTTGAATAAAGCATAAGTGATACACTCCAAAGGCGTCCGTACATGTGGCGTTATGCCATACGTGATTATTTAGAATGATAAGTAGAATAGAACTGGATGATCTTGTTAGTGTGTTTAAAGCCTACCGCGGAGTCTTTGCATGATAACGAGACACGAGAATCGAGAAAGTAGAAACATGACACCTAGGGTGTGGTTAATAAAGGGAAATGTTTTCGAGGAAGAAAATATTTTGAAACTACATAATGACCGGTTTCGGGTGGCATTATGTGAGTCGTGTGTGTGCGTATTTTGAAAAGGGTGAAATGTTTTGAAAACCGCAATGTGGCCGGACTTGCCCATTGTGTGGTGTGTGTTTTGTGTGTGTGCCAATGGGAACCCGGCGCGGCGGAACCATTGTGAGGATACTTGGGAACCCGGCGCGGCGGAACCAAGGTTGGGTGTGTATGCTTGGTTATCCGCGGTTCGAAGCCAATGCAAAATGTGTGCCAATGGGAACCCGGCGCGGCGGAACCATTGTGAGGATACTCGGGAACCCGGCGCGGCGGAACCGAGGTTGGGTGTGTGTGCTTGGTTATCCGCGGTACGGAGCCAATGCAAAACGATTTTGAAAGTTGCGTGTGTGCTTGGTTATCCGCGGTACGGAGCCAATGCAAATGATTTTTAAAGTGTGTAGCGTGGTTATCCGCGGTACGGAGCCAATGCAAATGATTTTAAAAGTGTGTAGCTTGGTTATCCGCGGTACGGAGCCAATGCAAACGATTTTGAAAAGGTTGTTTTGTAAATGAAAATGTTGACACGGTCTACGATGAGTCGCGTAGGAGAAACACGGAAATCTTGGACACCAACGATAGTTGATTAATGAATGTGGATGTGTCATTATTAACTATGTTTTTACGTATCATGTGGAAATTGATGTTTGATTTTAGCCTTGTTGGTAAGTTAAGGTTGGTGGGTTAGGATTTCCTTATTGAGCGTTGTAGCTCACGGTGTTGCCTGTTGGTGACCCTGACATATTATATTGGTGGTGACGCCGGTATAATGTGTCAGACCTTGTAGTTGTTCAAGACGAACAGTTCGCCGTGGAAGCCTCTGGAGCTGAAGAGCTGGCTAGGATGAAGGAGCAGGAGAAGCTGTAGTTAGGAACCCTAGAATTCCCCTTCATTTGTGTAAATATTGAACTCTTATTAAGAGATTGTTGTAATAAGAGCCAGACTCTATTTTGAGGTTTTCAATAGAATTGTCCTTTTAACGTACCCAAAATTCGGGGCGTTACAGCTTGGTATCAGAGCTTTAGGTTCAAAACCTCGGCCATGGGTAGAATGGGTAGAAACACGAGATAGTTTGACCGTTGCACCGTCGTGAACCGAGTTTAAGTTTACCGTCCCAAATTGGGTGGAATTCTGTCAAAACAATCTTCGGATTGAAGCAAAGCGCGGAAATTGGCAGTACCGCTGAGCTGGGAATTCCCGAACAATTGGATGATGACTTAAGGATCGAATGTTGGAGTTAGAAACCCAAGAGTTTTTCGTGGAGTTAATGAAACTCTGTTACTAATTGAGGTTGAAACCTTTCCTTGTAGATGAACCGCCTAGTTAACCTATTGATTGGAGCTCGCCAACTCAAGGACGCCATAGAGGCTATGACAACTCGACTAGTGGAGGATCCCGACTTTGTGGCCGCTGTACTTGCAGAAAAGAGAGATTTCCAAAGAGTGCAGCAGAATACCCCTATTCCCGTAGAGGAGGACCCTTGGTTCCATGTGATGTTTCCTAGCCTGTCTACTTTCTATGAGTATTTTGGTGTTTTACCCCCGATGGAAAACTTTGAGGTTGGAGCTAAGGAGGAAGAAGTCAATGGTGATGAAGACGCCAATGAAGTGGCTATGGGAGAAAACCGTACGAAGGAAGAGGATCTCGAAGAGGACGAGGCCCTAGAAGATCTGTGAAGACCAAGGAGACTACTTAGGCGTGCCTAGAATAACCTAGTAACCGTTGTAGTCCTTCGGGATGTAGGATGATAAGGATTAGGATCGTTTCAGCTTGTATTAGGAAATCTTGTTTTTAAGTCTACTTGTTTATAGCAGAACTCTATGTTTATGTTTGTGAACTCTATGTTTATGTTTGTGAACTCTATGTTTATGTTTGTAATTCTATGCTTATGTTGTGTGATGTTCTTATCTATGAAAAACCTGGTTTATTTTTAAAAAAAAAGAGTACCGTTGCATACTATTTGTTAAAACTACTTTTTGACTTTTGAAAGATAGACCATTTGCAAAACGAAAATTGGTTTTAGTAAACAAAAACCCCTTTTCGGTTTTTAGATTGTTAAATACGCGCCGCGGATTAGGATACGAGCACGGAGAACCCTTTAAACGCAAAACTCCGACCTAGCCCTGATCGTGCAAACGTTTGTGACTGCCCGGAACGTCGACCTCCAACCTTTCATGAGACACCAACCCGTTGTAGTCAAGACATGGCTGAATGAGGTCAAGATGATCCTCAGAACCTTCGGAGTTAACCAGGACGGAGATCGTGTGGCCTTGACCGCGTACCAGTTAGGAGGGAGTATAGCTGTTAATTTAGTAGAGGGTGCGAAATAGAAGTAGCCGACCTGCGCCTAGCTTGCGACCCTCTAGTGATCGATATGACGGATTCCGACGAGTGGATTGGCGATCAGCGCATCGAGCAGTTATAGACTGCCATGAAAGGATGGTGACATCTTATACCCTAGAAGGGACTCGATTCCTTTTAAGGGGGATAGACGGACGGTGAGCCCGACGACGAGAAGATCAAGGTGGCAGAATCCACTACTTGGATGGCCACTAGTTTCTAATTGGAAGAAGCCAATAGAATGGAAGTGGGATTTCCACACATCGTGTGCGAGTATGCCGATGTTTTCCCAGAAGAACTTCCTGGCTTATCGCCTTAAGGAGAAATAGACTTCTCTATAGAACTTCGGCCAGGAACGACACCAATTTCTATGACGCCATACCCAAAAGACCCTGCGGAACTAAGGGAGATCAAGACCCAATTGCAAAACTATTGGATTAAGGGCCTATCAAGCCGAGTACGTTACCATGGGAAGCACCGACGTCGTTCGAGAAGAAGAAAGAAGGCACGCTTCGACTGTAAGCGGATAATCTCCCGTGGCTGTAAAGGTTCTTTCAGTGCCTTTGCGGATACTGAAGAGTATCGTATGGGCTTACCTACTGATGTTCGATGGAATACTCATGCCTTACGATTATGAAGAATGAATCCATTGTTTCCTACTTTTGGAAATGGGTTTAATATCGAGAAGCATGAGGGTTCAACAAGGATGTACTAAGAACGTTGGAAGGATGCTAGTCCGCATGATGATTCGGTAGAAGTTCTGCTTTTGGCGTTAGTATTTACAGTGGAAACCTTACCGAGGACGTACGACAAGGCAAGCTGTTCGACGGCAGAAGCAACTTCAACCCCATCTCGTTAAGCAAGTGATGAGGCTTAATTCGATTGATGGTGACCTACTTCAAAATTTTTAAGGGGGATAGTCGATGATTCCGTGATTGGTTTAGCAACCAAGTCTAACCTGTAGCTGCGTGCCAATTTCGGGGACGAAATTGTTTTAAGGGGGATAGATTGTAACGCCCCTGAATTTTAGTCTCTGAAAATTTCGTTAAGTATTTGAATTTTATTTGAATTACTTATTTTCTTTTGAGTGACTATATGACTTCTTGTTTATTTTCGTCTAGTTGGTTTTTAGTCGTTGATTAAACTCTCGACTAGAAACCCGACGTGACCAATTTAGTTAATTTCCCACCGACTAGTTGGAGGAACCGAGCAACCGACTTGCCTAATTACTAGATGAACCTTTTGGACCTTTTGAAACTTTTGAACCTTTTGCTTTTATCCATTGGTCCATAATGGTTAGGGTAAATTTTGTCCATTGGATAATAAATCTTTTTATTATAAAAGTACATGTAGTCTTTTTTTTAAATATTATTTTAATAAAAAGGTACTTGTACTCTTTTTGTCCATTGGTTATTAAAGGCAAGAAGAATTACTACCCATTGGGTAATAACCATTAGGGAAGTTAGTAACCATTGGGTAATAACTCTTTTGACCAAAACAAAGTACCGATGTGACTAGGGAACCTTCCAAATAAAGTTGATTTGACATGTACTTTATTATTATTTTAATGGGGAGAATCCTAAATCTTTTTATTTAAATTGGGGTACTTGGTACCACACCTATATTTAATATAGGGCTTTTGTCACATGCTTTAAAGGACCTTGATTATTTTAAAATAAAAGTTTCCTAGTAGCTATTGTCCATTGGACAAAGATTGTTAGGGTAATCTTTACCCATTGGACAATAGTCCTTCCTTTATTATATTTTGTGAAGTACATGTATATATATACACATGTGTATTTTCAAAGGACATGTAGTTTTTTTAAAAAGACATATTTTATTATTTAAAGTACTCACCCTTTATTATCCATTGGATAATAAAAGTTAGGGATTTTATTATCCATTGGGTAATAGCCTTATTCTTTCAAATCAAGTACATGGGTTTAATAAACTAGTCTTTTTCAAAAACCCCATGGGATGAGGTACCCATATTTTATTTGGTAAGTACTTATTAGCCTTGTAGCCTTTAAAGCCTAAAGATTTTCCAAAGTACCCTTTTATTATTTTATGTTGGGGTTTTGTACCCAATTGGATTAATTTATGGGGAGATGATTTTTCCTAGATTACAAAGTACCCTAATTTATTTATTTTTAATCAACATGTGTCTAATTAGGATTTGTTTATTGGTTTTTGGATTTGGAAGAATATTGTACTTTGTACCTTTCTTATTTTTTCTTGCTTTTGTATATATATATGTATGTGTGTGTACTAGAGAGAGAGAGAGAGAGAGAGAGAGAGAGAGAGACCCGAGAGAGAGAGAGAGAGAGATGGGCCGAGAGAGAGAGAGAGAGAGAGAGAGAGAGAGAGAGAGGAGGAGGAGGAAGGAAGGAAGAAAGAGATGGATTGCACCTTGACTTGACCTACCTTGATCTCCCATATCTTCCTACATCTTTCAATCCTTGGGAGAATATTTCCCCTAACCAAACATAACTCCCATTTGTACTCCCATGCTTTGTTTAAAACCAAATCTTGTACCTTTGTCTCCAAATCTTCCAACAAATCTCCCATAATCCCATCCTTGGTACATCTTAGCCATGCAAGCCTAGGGTTAGCCTTTTGACCTTCCATAAAGTGCTTGACATTTGTCAAAATTTGAGGAAGAGAGAGAGAGAGGGGGCCGGCCATGAGAGGGAGGGAGGAGCCAAGATTTTTCCTATAAATACCACCCCATACTTCTCATTGAACTCACACCTTCACCTAGCAACTTCTCTCTCTAGAAAAATTGAGTTCTTTTCTTTGTTCTTCCTTGTTCTTGAGTAGTTCTTGAGTTCTTGAAGAAACTCATCCTAAGCCGCCACTAGACCGCCACTCGACCACCCTTCGATCCAAAAGTAGTAGTAGTATTAGTCAAGTAGGAGTTTCGAGAGAAACCTTTCTCTTTCGAAGCTACCGGAGGCATACCGTAGGACGTTACTCCGTCCGACCACCGACGTACTTTCCGTAGCCGACTAACCTTCCATAGCCGACTACCGCCAAGAAGGATTGTAAGGAATACCTTACTCACTTCCGTATTTACTTCGTATTTAATTACTTCCTATTTACGTACTTACTCGATGAATACGTAGATTAATTACTTCCTATGTACGTAGATTGCTCACCCCAAGTATATGTAAGGAAGACCTTACTAACTCCCTTACTTACTTCGTATTTACTTACTTACTTCCTATTTACTTACGAACTTAAGTATTACGTTGTTATTTTGAATTGCTAAACGGTAGATTCTCCTAAATTATACGTAAGGAAAATCTTACTTACTCCTTACTTACCCGTATTTACTTCCTATGTACGTACGTATTCAAGTATATCGTAAGGAATACCTTACTCACTTCCTAGTTACTACGTATTTACTTACGTATTTAAGTTTAACGTTGTTATTTTGATTTGCTAAGATAGAACTATTGTTTGATTAGAAGTATTATATTTTGATATTTAAGATGGTTATGAGTTGAAATTATGAATTGCTTGCATTACTTGTGGTGTGATAAAGCATAAGTGATTTCACTCCAAAGACGTCCGTACATGTGGCGTTGTGCTTGAATAAAGCATAAGTGATACACTCCAAAGGCGTCCGTACATGTGGCGTTATGCCATACGTGATTATTTAGAATGATAAGTAGAATAGAACTGGATGATCTTGTTAGTGTGTTTAAAGCCTACCGCGGAGTCTTTGCATGATAACGAGACACGAGAATCGAGAAAGTAGAAACATGACACCTAGGGTGTGGTTAATAAAGGGAAATGTTTTCGAGGAAGAAAATATTTTGAAACTACATAATGACCGGTTTCGGGTGGCATTATGTGAGTCGTGTGTGTGCGTATTTTGAAAAGGGTGAAATGTTTTGAAAACCGCAATGTGGCCGGACTTGCCCATTGTGTGGTGTGTGTTTTGTGTGTGTGCCAATGGGAACCCGGCGCGGCGGAACCATTGTGAGGATACTTGGGAACCCGGCGCGGCGGAACCAAGGTTGGGTGTGTATGCTTGGTTATCCGCGGTTCGGAGCCAATGCAAAATGTGTGCCAATGGGAACCCGGCGCGGCGGAACCATTGTGAGGATACTCGGGAACCCGGCGCGGCGGAACCGAGGTTGGGTGTGTGTGCTTGGTTATCCGCGGTACGGAGCCAATGCAAAACGATTTTGAAAGTTGCGTGTGTGCTTGGTTATCCGCGGTACGGAGCCAATGCAAATGATTTTTAAAGTGTGTAGCGTGGTTATCCGCGGTACGGAGCCAATGCAAATGATTTTAAAAGTGTGTAGCTTGGTTATCCGCGGTACGGAGCCAATGCAAACGATTTTGAAAAGGTTGTTTTGTAAATGAAAATGTTGACACGGTCTACGATGAGTCGCGTAGGAGAAACACGGAAATCTTGGACACCAACGATAGTTGATTAATGAATGTGGATGTGTCATTATTAACTATGTTTTTACGTATCATGTGGAAATTGATGTTTGATTTTAGCCTTGTTGGTAAGTTAAGGTTGGTGGGTTAGGATTTCCTTATTGAGCGTTGTAGCTCACGGTGTTGCCTGTTGGTGACCCTGACATATTATATTGGTGGTGACGCCGGTATAATGTGTCAGACCTTGTAGTTGTTCAAGACGAACAGTTCGCCGTGGAAGCCTCTGGAGCTGAAGAGCTGGCTAGGATGAAGGAGCAGGAGAAGCTGTAGTTAGGAACCCTAGAATTCCCCTTCATTTGTGTAAATATTGAACTCTTATTAAGAGATTGTTGTAATAAGAGCCAGACTCTATTTTGAGGTTTTCAATAGAATTGTCCTTTTAACGTACCCAAAATTCGGGGCGTTACAGTAAGAATAGCCTTTGCTTGCAAAATATTACTGCATTCTTTAAGACGGCGGCAGTGCCTCAACACCCCTCCATAACCACACCTTCATGTAGAGCTCATGACTAAGTGTATATTTTCACATAAAAAAAAGAGTCATAGAAAGTTTTAGGATACTATATGATAGTGTCTCGTATAATTTAATAACTCATTATTGCTTATTACTAAATTGTTCTGAGCATCGCACTTAAGCGCTCAAGACCAGTTCTTGAGTACTCAGAAATGTTGTTAAGCGCTCAAGAGTACTTTTTATACCTGCTTTTACTTTGTTCATTGTAAACCTTTATTTTAAGATATTTGTAGTTCTTGGGTGTGAACTAGTCCTTCAAGAACCCAGCAGTTGTCAGAGCCTGCGAGGAAGCAGGACTTGAGCGTTCAGCTGCTTATAGTAACAATCCTCTATTTTGTTGTATATTTCATATTTATTACTATAACTGTACACTGCTCATAGGCGTATACTCACCTATGATGTGTTTACAGTTTTAATCCCCTACTATTATTCCCCTTCCCCTACTTGTTTTAAAAAGTTAAAAGATAAAAAATGGTTTTAAAATTTCACAAGCACTGAGTAGAGACCGACCCCCACATCAGGCGAGAGGGGTGCCGTAAAACCGTTCTCCTCTCATAATTGGCTCTCGAACCAATGTTGTCTCTGGTTATGACGGACCGGTAAAAGGAAATAAAGCCTTTTTCAAATAAAAAGCAACATATGTCATTTAAGTTCGGTTTCTCAGATGGAGAACCACAAAAATCCGGGTGGCAACTCCAAATTGAATGCGCCATTTGCTAATTTTCCAAGGAAAGAAAAAGACGATGCACTCTGCGGGGCGGGTAGCCCATAGTGACGACTCTGCTAAGGACCAATTACGCACTTTGAACTTAAAACACTTGTGAACAATCCATCAAAAGTCTATCAACACAACAAGTTTTGTGCTATTGAAGAAAGGAATGGTGATTCAATAGGACCCTCGAGTCCGACCATCCGCCCTGAGACTTTTCCGGTTGTTCACTTATGTAGTTCCTTCAAAGTGTTGATTAAAGAGAGCCAAATTTGAAAGGTGCTTGTGGGATTTTGAAACCATCTTGTCTTTTAACTGTTGCACTACACCTGTTTAGCTGTTGTCTAGTCGTGCTGGCGTGTTTTAACAATCCTGCCCAGCTTGGTGGTGTCGAGGCTTCCTAAAACGCCCAGTAACTCCCAACCGTGATGATTTTATCGTTTGACCACTGCTTTACAGTGTACACTTGGCGGTGGGAGGTACGTTTTGGCTCTAGTTCAGGGAAACCCTCTAAACCATAACCTGGCCTTCACACACATAGAAAGGTACACCGCATATGCCAAATTATGTTGACATGGTAAATTATTTTGATCTTTGTTTTAGAATTTTATTCTAATTTATATGTTTTGTCATTCACTGAGCTTATTAGCTCTCTGATTTATTCCAACTTCTTTTTCATACAAGTTGGAGAGTTAGGCAAGGATTTTGGCGGCATTTCGAGAATTTATTTGGTGGACCTCCTTAGGGTGTCTCATCCTAGTTTTGTGTTTCATTTTATCGCTTCCGCATTGAAACATTTGTCACATATTTGGATTCCTTTTATTATAAATGGTTCATTTGCATTGTTGGTCATGAGATGGTTGTGCTCCATGCTTTTGGTTGAACCGTTTTGGATGAAGTTGTTTGAATAAAAAGATTCTTGATTGCTTAGTAATTCAAAACTTTGGTATTTAATTTAATTTTTTTGAGCAGCATATCCTACAAGTTTGAATCTTTTGGTTCATGACCGGTTATTACTTTTTTTGGGGTGTGACAACAATTTAACTCACATAATTAGGTCTCACTTTTTACCCTTTTGTGTCATATAATAACACAAATTTAACTCCACTATTGGAGATGGCCTCAGTAGGTTTGTGTTCAATTTGCCACTTCTGGCATCTTCCTTAGAATGGTTCAAAAAAAGTGTTGCCAATTAAAAAATGGTTCGGAAAAAGTAAACTCCATTTGTTTTTTTTTTAGGGTCTAATATTCTATTTTGGGTTGACAAATGTTTATTTTATAAAGTTAATGGATAAAAATTGATATAATTTTTTCAATTTTTCTCTTAATAGTGATCTTATTTTAAAAAAATAATAAGAGTAAGTAAAAGCATGATAATGATAAAGTCACGTAGGAAAAGTTATTACTGAACTTTTGGAGGGTAACGATGTGTATTCATAAAAAGTTGAAAGCGGCACTCTTTCGTTCCACCCAAACCAACAGCTTTGGCAGGAGCTTTGCTGTGACCGCACTGACCAGCTTAGCCGGCGCCGCCCCCGTGAGAGTGAAAATGGCGAAGAGTAGCACAGTGAGCAGCGCAGAGAAGCTGGTGGAATCGGCGATGATAGGCAACGATGCGTCCCACGACGCCGCCCATGTCTTCAGGGTTCGAGACCTCGCTCTCTCTCTTGCTCGCGAGGAGGGCCTCTCTTCCTCTCCCGATTCTATGGAAATCGTATGTTTATATCCCCAGCACTCCGTAATAAAAATAAATAAATAAATATGCCCACCACTCTCAACCCTCCCCTCTCTCTCTCCCACACACACACACACACACACACACCCCCTGGATATCAATAATCAATTGCAATATTGTAGGCTGGCCGTATACACTCCGTCAGTGGGATTTTGTCTGTCCTCGGACGGATAAACCTGCGTTTTCACCATAGAAATTAAAATTTCCTGGGATAAACCTGCGTAAAAGATTTAATTGAGCTATTGGTGTTAAAAAACTTTTGAAATTTGTCCACGGAAGTATATTTTTAAGGGTCTTGCTAACCTCCGTTCAGTAGGCGAGTATAATATGCAAATAATGCCAAACAAGTTCTGACATATCTCATGGGCATTAATACACTACACTTTCTTGGATATTGATGCACTTTCTACGTATTATCTCCCGCCTTGAGGTTGAAATTAGTATTTCCTATTTTTAAATGCACGTCGTTATGAAATGGACAAACAAAAGTGGGCAGAGGGGGTACTTGTGACTGATTGAATTTACCGATGAAAGTGACAAGACGTTGCTAAGTGGATGTCTTGATTACTATTAATTAGCTGATTGAGCTTCATCAAGTTGAATTTACAATGGTTACCAATCATGCTAAGTGGATAATCTTCATAGTACATATCTATCTGAATGTTAGTTGCAATAGTCAATAGTGTATCTTTACAAACTTCTGACTGATTGCATACCCCGATCAAATTCATGTTCCGTGTTTTCAGTGTTGAATTTTCTTTTTGTTTGCTATTTTGTTGGGAATGCTAAGTGGGTGTCTTGATACCTATTTGAACAGCTTATAGGTAAAGTCAAGTTGAATTTCCGTTTGGTTAAGTGTTTCCAATGTACCTGTGTGCTTCACAAAGGATTATTATTACTTTTTTTGTGGCAAGAAAACAGTGCATCAACTCGTGCTGGCATTGTTAAGGGAATTAATAGTTCCATCTGGATATTGTTTGAAAGATGATCCGATTTAGAAAAATAAAAGCTCTTCCATGTAATACTGACGAGTACCATATCTGGGGTCATATCTCGTTTTTCATTAATGGATTGGTCCAATGGATCCCACTTTTTAGAGCTCCACCTGTACATCGGTGTCCAATGTTCTAAATGGCGCTTGGCGCTAGTAGGGCGGAGACCCACCTCCAAGCGCCAAGCCGCCTAGGCGCCGCCAAGCAATTCGGCGTTTTTTTTTTTTTTTTTTTTTTTTTTTAACAAACCATTATCCAATCAAACTATATTCTATGTATCCATAATACAAGTTCAAAGTTCTACATAACCATAATGCAAAGTTTAATGTACAAACCCAAATGAATTAAGTAGTAGCAACTAGCAAATAAGTTGAATAAGACAATAAGTAGAAATAAACGAGATCGGAGATCCCTAATGCCTAGTTAAAAGTTCATCTCCTTTCTTTAACTCTTCTCCTCCGTACCCTTCCAAAACTTGATCTACATTAGTTTAATACTATACATTAGGCCGCCAAAGGCCTCCAAAGACGTCGATGACGCCGCCAAGCCCCGCCAAGGCCGCCTAGGCGGCCGCCAAACCTCCCTGGGCGCCAAATCGCCGAGACCGCCATGGCCGCCAAGGCCGCCTAGGTGGCCTCCAAGACCGCCAAGGCCGCCTAGGCGGCCGCCAAACACCGCCAAACCTCCATGGGCTCCAAATCAAACGCCAAGGGGTATTGGCGTGGCGGCAGGGTACCTCCAAGCGCCTAGGCGGTGCCTAGGCGGCCTCGGCGGCCGCCATTTAGAACAGAGTCGGTGTCATATGTGTTGTACTCAAGACATGGTCACGCTAGCCAGTGATAAAATATACACGAACTAATAACTTGTTTAAGACAAGAGCACTATTGTGCAAGAAGTTTGTATTATACATGTATGGCTCTCTTTTTTCAACAACTTGTGAGAGCCCATAAGTGGGCACAATCCCACATCGAGGAAAAAATGAAAGATTAACCTTTTGAGCCACTTGTTTCGGCTAAGGGTCAAGCAGGTCAATTGGGTTGGGTCGTTACAATTGGTATCAGAGCACCACCCTGGTTTACATGGTAGGGGCCACCTCTAGAATCTGGTGCGAGCCTAATGTGCTGTATGGAACTAAGTGCCACACCATGGCCACCAGGGGAAGATTGCTGGCCATTGCAACGGGGACCTTGCATCATAAGGTGGGGAGATTGTGAGAGCCCATAAGTGGGCACAATCCCACATCGAGGAAAAAATGAAAGATTATATGGTATATAAGACATGACCCACTAGCGACTATTAACCCAAGGTTATCCTTTTGAGCCACGTGTTTTGGCTAAGGGTTAAGCAGGTCAGTTGGGTTGGGTCATCAGAACTATGTCAGTCATATCAGGATATCAGGCTAGTGGACAGCTTCTTAGTCTGATACATACTCCTTACTAAAATTGCATAGATTTGGGATCAAAATAGGCACTGTTTAAGCCTACTATATCTCAATTTGGTTAAATTAAATAATTTTTTTTTGTTTAGTTCCAAGTATGGGTTGAAAAGGAAAGTGGGTGGTACTTGCTAGTTAGAACGTTTGTGTGCTGCAGCTTCAACATCCATAGCTGCATGGTACTCAGTTTTCTTCTGTTAAGATGTCATTTCATCATGTGTTGTTTGAAAGGGGGTTAGCTTGTGTTGTTGTTAGTCATTGGACTGGTGAACCTATGATTTTATATTCTACTTCTCAAGCCTGCTACACTGCCTTTCAATTGGCAATCATCGTAAACTTTAATTGGAGACTGCTCCATAGGCTTAGATTTTGCTACTGGTAAAAGGGATGTGACTTTCAAGTTTTAAGTCCTATGAATGAAGGCTTGCTCAATTTGGTCAAAGTGGTTGACATGGGATTCCTATGTTAAGAAGACTTGGGGGCCAAAAAGCATAGTTAGATGGCTAAGCTGAATCATAATTTTTTCAACTTTTCCAGTAGTTCTTTCTGCATTTTGCAGAAGGTCACTGTTTTTCGAACATAGTAATTGATTTTATGATGGGGGAAAGGGACCGTCCTTATTCTCTAATATCTCGTTGTCAATGGAAGTTGAAATGTGTTGTCCTGGAGAACAACTTTTGAAAGGTTCTCATTAGTGCTAACTTCTAACCATGTTCGGTTGTTGAACTAAAATCGATGGGATTGGAATGTTTGTCCATCCAATCATAGGATGAATTGGCCCTAAAGTAATCCCATCCTTCATTTGGTAGGTCATGGGATAAGGATTGGTCTCTGTTATACCCCGGATGCGTTTGATTGTGGGCTTATGTCCTTTGAGAATGGACTATTTTGAAATAGTCCTGCATGGTCCTGTGTTTGATATGCTGTGCAAGGGTGGGAGTATACACCAACCAGCCTACTTTATCCCCATTATACCCCATGTGGGCACGTGTTCTCTTTTCCCATACGTGCTCTTTCGGGCGTGCCAAAAATTATGTAAGACAAAAATTTGATGCTTTGCTAAACATAATCTCACTCTCATGAAAATAAATCACACGAGGTTTTATTAAGTGGTTCGGACCCATTCAAGTTATAGCATATCTCTCAATTACATCTTTTGTTTCTAAAGAAAACCTTTTGATTCCTAATACAAAGATGAGTATTTATCCGAAAGAGCAAGTATGGGAAAAGAGTGTTTGTTTATTTCAGTGGCCGGACCTAGATCACTTATCTAGGTTGCCTATGTACCCATAATTTGGGATCAAGCCATACGTAGTTCATGTTTGGGGATTTGAATTGTTTTTGGTGAACTTTAGAGGTTCACGATGTTTGACGATATTTGTGACTGTACCCATTACTATGAACCGAGCCTTCTCTTTGTACATATTTTTTTTTATATATTTAATATAATGGGGCAAATCGGCCATCCTCTTTATGCCCTTGCTTGGCTGCTATCCTACGCGCAAGTGGGAAATCTCTTACCTTATTGCCTTAGCCATAGCAGAGAAACCCCTGAAAAAAAGGGCGATCCTGAGAGACTTACCCACGCAGTTCTTCCGAATTTCGAATAGTATTGAAAATCCTCTGTTTGGAGCTTGTTTGAGGAAGAAAATAAGCAAGCACTGATTTCCAAGAAAATAATTGGCAATCAATGAGAAATGATGGAGAAACACAAGATCGAGTGTTCTGTAGGAGAGAAGAACTTGTGCTTGATGGGCTTTAACGAAAGCCTTAACAACCGGTAACCTGGGGAACTCATTCTCGAATGGGTATAGTCACAAATATTGTGAACCTCAAAAGTTCACCAAAAATGATTCAAATCCCCAAACATGAACTACGTACGGCTTGATCCCAAATTATGGGTATGTAGGCAGCCTAGATAAGTGATCTAGGTCCGGCCACTAAAATAAACAAACACACTCTTTTCCCATAATTGCTCTTTCGGATAAATACTCATCTTTGTATTCAGAATCAAAAGGTTTGGGATATTCATAATCAAAAGATGTAATTAAGAGATATGCTATATCTTGAATGGGTCTGAACCACTTAATAAAAACTCGTATGATTTATTTTCATGTGAGTGAGATTATGTTTAGCAAAGCATCAAATTTTTGTCTAACATAAATTTTCACTAATCGTAGGACACCCTACAAATTAGTTCTGCAATCAACGTGACTTTGTCCACACCAAGATTGCACTCTAAATGCATGACAAAGCTTGATATTCTCAAATAGTCCAATTCTGTGGGACCTAAATCCAGAATCAATTGTTTGACTGGCTAATAGCCTAATAGGAGTTGGAACACTTATCCCAGGAGGTTGCTTTAGCTTTTGTGAAAGGTAATTGTAAAATGGGTTTCATCGTTGTTACTTTACCATTTATTTTGTGTGGTGATTCTTAGTAAATATATTGACTAATATAAAAAGGGAGAGCCCTTTTTGGTGTGGACAAAAAAATGAAGCTGGCTCACACTTTCTCTATTCCAAAATTGTACAAAAAGATGACAGATTTTACACTTTGTTACCCTTTGCCACTCAATAACCATAACGCTAGAAATGTAAACACACATTACGTAACCACCCACATTATTTAACCACCCACGATCAAAATGGTACAGTTTTTTTGCACACGCGTCAGAGTGTGCCACCCCTTCTAGTGTAAATAATGGTGCACATTACTGATTTCCTCTTGATCTGGTGTTGTTAACTTGTTTTGTGTAATTGTCTATCTTCTAACCTTGTAAAGTCTAGTTCCAAGACCGTGCAATAAATCAACACACATCCTCTCTTATCTAGTTTCGTAAGTGGTACATTTTTTATTTTTTTTTATAAATTTCAGCATGCTTTTCTTAATGGAAAAATGGAGCAAAACACTGAATTGACATTAGATGCTGTTGTGCACAAAGATATGAGTATAATGGGTTTGTGTGAACAAGTGGCCTTTGGCCATTGACAGAGCTCAATGGCAGAAAATGATTTATGTAGTCGATCCCAAGTGATTGTGACACAAGGCTCGGTTTGGTTTGGAGCAAAACACTGCCATGGGTATCTAAATAGTGTCAAGGTGTTTCTACTGGATTTCTTACTTCGAATTTCAAACTACGTAGTATGAATGAATGTGGATGATCTTATTGGACCTTCTCATTCTTTATCCAAAATAGTAATTGCAAATACGTATTTTGAAGCCATTTGTATGAAAGTGGGATATTTTATTTAGAAGTCGGTTATGGTAGAAGACGACTGTCGGTATATCACAGTCAGGTACCTACGAGTTGGAGTATCTTTAATAGCTCAGTCATCCATAGAGGAACAATTTTGCTATGTTTGATGTACATACCTTAAGTCCCAGGCAGTTGGAGGACTTCATGCTTTTTCTTTCTTCCTGTTATTGTCAATGGTGTTTTTTTTTTCTTTTCTTCCTGTAGGACAGTTTCTTTTCTCTTTATCTGGTTCATTTTCTGAACCTGTTATCTGCCTATCTTGGCAGGTAGAGCTTGCTGCGCTCCTCCATGATATAGGTATTCTATATTCTCTCTGTTGTTTCACTAAGAAGTCTGGATTTTTTTTTACTCTACCTGTTGGTTTTGCGTAAGTAGTAATACGTTATCTAATTTTTGATTTGCTAATGTTGTTGCTTGTTGTATGTGTTGTAAGTGGTAGCATGAATCATGCCGTTATTTTTTTTTTTTTTTTGGTATTTCGGAAATTCATCACGCCATTGTATTATTGATAGAGCATGAATCACACCATTCATGTGAGCTACATATCTAATATTAATTAACGAAATATAGCAACATTTCTTGTCATAAGCTTTCACATTGTGCTCATAGCATCAGAGTCAATCTCTTCTAGTGATAATCTTTGGAGTCACTAATGCCATTTTTTGTTGGATTCTTGTTGCAGGAGACTACAAATACATGAGGTTGGCATTATTCTTTCTTGTTTACTCATTGTGTTACTCTTCTCTTTGATTATGTGTGGGTACTGAAGACACTGAGACAACTGTTAATGTGCTTTAACTAATTTATATTTACCGTAGACAAAACTCTTTTACTTACCTGCTTCTAAGAACACATTGCAAGTGCATTTGCGTGCATCTATTTTAAAATTATTTATTCAATTGCTTTAATGTTTAATTTTCTCCTTCATCTTCTCTTCCTTTCTTACTACTCTGCGTGCAGAGATTCATCAGAGGGGAAAATTGTTGAGGAATTTTTAGAGGCCGAGGGTGTAGATGAGAGCAAGAAGATAAAGATACTAAGCATCATAAAGGGAATGGGTGAGTTTCTCTTAGGCAGTTTGTTTACCTTCCTTGATTGTTCATCTCAAGAGATATGACCTATTTACAATGTTAATTACTGTTCTTTGTATCTCCATTGATGATTTTTACATTTTAACTGTACACTAAAAGAAACATGTGTACGTGGGGCACGTTGTTTGGTGTTGCATAACTTCCAATGGTAGAGGCTCCTTGTGACCTTTTATTTCAATGCCGCAAACTAACTTATTCCCTCTGGGTTGCTGCATGGCTCCAAAGCTTCAAATAATCACACTCGCCTTCACGCAAAATATACACCTGTACTCCCAGTCCCCACCTCCATCTCAGCACACGTTTGCCACACCCATTACTAACACCAAAAGACACCAAGGCAGCACAATTCACTTGCAATTGAAATTAATTTAACTGCAAGTTGTGGAGTTCGACTGTTTGATGAGAGTTGTGATTTTTTTGGAGTTGATGGCGGTGGCGGCAAAGATTTGCTGAATTGGGTGCATGTAATAGTGATTTTGTTGGGTGGAGGTGCTGGTGGTGCTTTCCCTATGGTCTTTTGGGTTTGCGGAGGGCTAGGGAAGGGAGAAAGGTTGTTGAGAAAGAGAATCCTTACATCCATGTCCACGAGCCGCAAAACACTTGCCCTTCCACCCCATCCTTCCACCGTTCACCTCCTCAAACCATCAGCTACATCCGGCGGCACACACTCTCTCTCTCATAAAACAAAACAAAAAACAAACTTGCAAAGCGGGAAGGACCAAAAGTTTACACCCTAACAAAGTAAAGGTAATCTCACCATGTTTTCCTTTATGGTAATCTCTCTATTTTCCCAACGTATGCTCCGTTAGAACTAAGTTTCAAGCTTCTTAAATAATCTAACTTCTCAGGTGTTGCATTTTCTGCCTTCTCTGTCTAAAATTCTACTATTAGTTAAATGCGATTTAGTCCTAACAGATTTGTTCCTTGAATTTGTAGGTTTCAAAGAGGAAGTTGAAGGATATGCAGATGGTAAACATTCTGCAGAATTTGGTGTTGTGCAAGATGCTGATCGTCTTGATGCAATTGGTGCTATTGGTAATATGATTGTGTTACTGTTCTTTAGTGCTTATACTCTAGGACTTTTCGGCATGTGGTGGGTTTAGTCCTGAAGAAACCTTGTTGAGTTGTGTGATTGAAAATGACTTATCTTGGGTGATGAAATAAAGGAAAAACGCAAAGGGTATCTTAACCTGGTGCACTTTCTACAAAATAGTCTTTTCATTTGTCATGGATGATATATTCTGCTCCTGGCTTCTGAGAATGAGGTTTTTTTGTTACTCTACTGAAAGCATCTTCTGATACATACTATGATATTGAATTGAGAATTGAGCCTTTGGTATTGAGATCAAGGAAGGTTTCTTTTCATTGACCTTTCTTTACTTTTTCTGCTTTTGTTTCATTAATTTTCAATGTTTCAAAGTTTCCAGCAGTCCAACATCACATATAAACCTTCAATCAATCGCGAGTATGAAATCTTGTGAACTGAGACAAATCCTAATGAACTAATTACTACGAAAACTTTTGGAAGTCCACAGTAAGTTGTACGTCACTTGTCCAACCTTTTAAGAATAGGAGGGACCTTCTTGCCTCACAATTTTGTCTACATCTTCTGGTAGAGGTATGCTTATGTAAACATGTACTGATGTATGTAATAATTGGGCTTCGTAAATGCTATTAAACTGAATTAGGAGGCAGAATCACTTTTTTCATGTCAATGCTCTCCAACTGCACGTGACTCAATGTTTCCTTTGGTTTCAGGAATTGCTCGTTGTTTGACTTTTGGTGGAAGTAGGAACAATGTGCTCCATGACCCGAGCATTCTGCCGCGATCAGATTTGTCCAAGGGACGGTACATGGAGAAAAATAAGCAAACTACTATGAATCATTTCCACGAGAAGCTTCTGAAGCTGAAGGATCTGATGAAGACAAAGGTTAAGGCCCTGTTTGTTTGGCTGGAATAGCTAGTGAAGGAATATACAATCACATAGGATAAGGGAAGGATTACAAATATCACATCCCCCAAGATTTTGGTTTGTAGGATAGTACATCTGATGGATATTCAATTCTAGCTGTAAAAGTCCAATCAAATGTGGGATATGAGGTCCCTTAGTTTTATTGTCCAAGTAGATGTTTTAATCCATAACAACAAAGGGGGCCTAAACGTGTTGCAATCTTGTCCCTAGACTTATATCGGTCATGCAAGTGTCCTCATAGGAAAACTTGCATCTTGGCATCCACCTCCCTTTAAGTGTATTTTAGGATCATAGTGTTAAGTTTATAACATGCATGTGATATATTTATCAGCACGAGTCAAGTATCTTAAATTTCAAGTACGTATAATGTCTACTGATTGATTTCCTTTCATTCAGGCTGGGCAGAGGAGGGCCGAGAAGAGGCACAAGTTCATGGAGGATTTCCTGAAAGAGTTTTATGAAGAATGGGATGGGAGGTCCTGAATAAGGTATTATTTGTTGCCTGTTTATTCCCTCTATGGCAATCAGCTTTCTGATCGTTTGACTTAGCCCATGACAAATTCCACGGTCTCACTTCACATACCTGGTTCTGCTGTTGATGGAATACATATATTACCCTTGGCACATTTAGGTTTCATCAAAATAGCCTGGTTACAGTAATGGCCATCTCATTAGATATGCTCTGTTCATACTCCAAGACTTGACAAATGTGTGTCCATTCCTGGAATTCTATTGTTCACCTTATGGTTCAACTATGATGAACTTTGTGCCTCAAGTATCAGACTCTGTTTCCATTTGTTTTGTGGCTTATTTCCTGTACTCGGTTTGATGCTGTTATCAATGCTTAAAACATGTTTAGGAATAATTGTTTAAGATTTGCGACTTTTGGTCATGGTATAGATAAGCATATTTGCATTGTGGCTCAAATTATACGTCACCCACATCACTCTTTTTATTTCACTCTGTTTCCTTTGGCGCTTGGCCAAAGTTGTTTGAAAAGCGAGAACATCAGCTTTAATGTTGCCACGCTGCTAATACGTAAAAAGCATGCATCTCTTCCCGTGAATATGCAGGGCACTCAATACTCATTGGGAATGAAGTCAATTACTTAGCGGCAGTTTGAATGCCTCGAACCCTTTCTCTAGAAAGAGAAAATTTATGGTGCACGTGGAATTCATGACATACTGCTAATACGTAAAAAAATATGCATCTCTTCCCGTGAATATGTAGGGCACTCAATACTCATTGCAAATGAAGTCAATTACTTAGTGGCAGTTTGGATGCCTCGAACCCTTTCTCTAGAAAGAGAAAAGTTATGGTGCCCGTGTATACGTAGGAACGTTATGAGACATGGTGGTGCTAGTTATGAATGGCGCTAAGACTTGTTAGATAGCTTGATATATACTGTTGGGTCCATATCCTAACAGCTGAAGCTTTTGGGACTACTGGCAACTTAACATGGTATCAGAGCTCAGGTTGCAAGAGGTCTTGGGTTAAAGTCCCTCTATTTGCATTTGGTCCCCATTTGCATTATGTTTCTCTCTTTTGCATTCTATTGCAATATTTATGGATGTTTGCATCTCCACGTGCAAGTCGGGGTTGCACGTGAGGGAAAATGTTAGATAGTTTGATATACATTTATATTTTTTTTGATCCTCAGTTTGATAAACATTGTTAGGCACATTTTCTAACAGCTTAAGCTTTATACTTTTGGGACTACTGACAACTTAACAAGACTAAGTACAAAGCTTACTTTGGCTTCAAGGGTACTCAGGCTTCAATGTTGAAAATTACAAGACGGAGAGAGTATTGTTTTTAGTTACAAGCTCCTCTTGTGGTTGTCCCTTCATCCTTGGAAAATCAAAATATATAAATCCTTACGACATACTACTGGTGATGCCTGAGGGTAATAAAAATTTAATTCAAATTACCGATCACCAATCAATCAATAACAATCAATCCATTATTCACTTACCAATAAAAGAAAAAAATCAATCCATTATTCAAGGGTAATGACTTCCTTGAGATTCCTATATCCATGCTCATTCCCATCACCCTTCCCAGCTTACATTGTTTTTCTTCCCAACTTTTATAAGACGCGACACAAACTAAATAAAGAGAAAAAGGAAGAGAATTCAAAACATATAACACAAAGCAGGCTTGCAAAGTTGATAGGATGTTAGAACTAGCAAAGTTCAGAATCCTGTCGCCTGACTAGCTTCACCTTCAACCCATGCTTCATGTACATGGTGAGGGCGAGCTTTGGTTCCACTGGATGGTTTTCCACCACCTTCACGCGGTAGCGATACAAGATGGAGGCTGCCACGAACTTCATCTGGTAGTACGCAAAATCCTTGCCTAAACACAGGCGGGGCCCACCGTTGAATGCTGTGAACTTGTAGGCTGATTCGCTCATAAACCGGCCGTCTCTTAGCCATCTCTCCGGCTTGTACTCCCTGCAGTCCTTCCCCCATATGGCCTCCATTCTTCCCATGGCATAGATTGCATATATGATTTTGGTTCCTTTTTTCAAAACCGTCCCATCTGGAAATACGTCATCTTCCACCACCTGACCATTGCAAATAGAGTCATTTCTTAAATCTATATTTGGTTCTCTCTCTCTCTCTCTCTCTCTCTCTCTCTCTCTATTGGTGATAATACATCATGAGCCAGATGTCGATTTTTTTGTTCACTAGGATTTCGTTAATTAATGATGTTAAAGAACTCAAAATGAGTGTGCTCTAGCTATGAACTTTGATCAACTGTGCATAAGTTGGGAGATTGATGTAGTCAAAATCTTCCAAGTAATCACTTCCACCTAAGTTCCACCATATTCTCGATAGGTATCTACTTCACCTTATGAACGGCTAGTATATGAATATTTTGTGTATTTCAAGGAACAAATTCCCATCAATTGGGGCAGGTATCTTTTTTGGGTAGATTCAGGTAGGTATCTATATTCATATAAGGAACTGAAATCAACAAGATGGATAAGGGAAACAAAACCTACAGTTCACTGTGCTAGGACTCGAACCAAGGCTTCGTGACTCGCAACAGTGCACTACTAGGCTTCAAGATAAACACGCATACTGTGTGTGTGTGTGCGCGCGTGCGTGCACGTGTGTGTATCTTGGCCACAGTAAATTTATTCCGGCTTGTAGATGGACAGAATTACACACAGAGAACACCAATTTGACTAGAGGTTAAATCCTTGGTATTTTCATGTTCCTTTTTATTCATATGCTTGATATTCAAAATATTATCTTAGATTTTCGAATGTTAGTTTCTTCCTTTCAGTATGTTTTTGTTACCAAGGCCACCCAGCAAGATGTGAGGGATGCCCAAAGGCTTGCTCGGAGTCGTGTTTGCATTAGCTAGTTTAGTTTAATGGAATTTTTATATATTACTAGTTCTAAAATAAATAAATAAAAATTGCTGCATAATAATTGAAAAGAAGGGAAACAGCATATAATTAGTTGTTTTGGGTAGATTTTGTACCTCCTTGTGATCCACGGGTACAGAAGGGTACAATCTTAGAGCCTCTGAAAGGGCAGCCTGCAAATACTCCATCTTCTTCACCTCCTCGGGCCTAAATATCATCTCCTTTGCAGGATTTTCTTTTAGTTTGTCCCTTTCTCCAATTATTCTGCATATTTCTGCTAGAATTCTCTCCTCAATGGCCGGATTCTGGTCAAGCAGCCAGAAAAACCAGCTCAGCGCCACCGATGACGTGTCTCTTCCAGCCAGTATAAAGTTGACACAAATATCCCTCAAAAACTTATCAGAAAACAGCTTTCCCTCCTCATCTTTCAATCCCATGAACACCGTTAACAGATCCGATCTTTGCTTCTTCTCTGGGGAATAAGTGGAGAGCTCTTTCTTCCTGGTCCGAATTACTTCGTCCGCGAACTCATCGACTCGCTTTATTGAGCTCTTTAGCTGCTTCTCAAACCCTAATCCCACAGACCTCATGGTTTTCCATATGAGAGTCGGTGTTACAAAGCGTAGGAGTGTGGCTTCTGTTGCATCCTCAAAAGCCTTAGCAAATGGAATTACAGGGAGACCTGGACTTAAGCAGCCTGGATCTACCCCGAAAGCAATCATACAAACGTTGTCAAATGTGAGTCTCAGTAGAACATCTTGGAGATCAAATACTTCTGATTTCTCGATAGAATCGTTTAAGACTAGTAAGAGTCGAGCATGAACAAGCTCGAGTAATGACTCAGTTGTCAAGTTTCTAAACTTGGCCGAGTGGAACTCAATGCTTGCCGTCTTCCTTTGGCGCTGCCATGTCTCATCGTCCGCGTTGAATATGCCGTTTCCGAGGAGATCGCGAACTGTATCGCGGAAGTAGCCCCCTTTAGGGAAGTTTGGGAACTTGGTCTTGAGAAGGTGCTCAAGGTTACGAGGATCTGAAGTCACAACACAATTTAGGTTGGTGAACCATGGGCCTTTGAAGACAAACGTCCCGTTTTGAGTGCAAAGAACGCCTGTGATCCACTCATACATGTTGTCCTGAAGACCGGCCACCAACGACGGTAACATTCCAACGAAGGGCCACACAGGGAGCCCTTGGCGTTTTCGTTGCCGGATCGCATGTATCGTCACGAAAACGACAACAGCAAGAAAAATCTCAAGAATTTGGATCTCCGGCAAGAAGAAACGCTTCCCGGTGACCTCGCGGGAGGAGGGGGAGGAGGACAGAGAGGAACTCATGTTGTTGTTGTTGCTCACAAGGTTGGAATGAGGAGGAGGAGTGTGGGGGAGTAGAAGTAGTAATAGTAGAGCATGGTAAGAGTTAGTTGAAGGTGGTGTCATGTGTTATATGGTGGTGAGGGACTGTGTGTTTCTTGGCGTGCATGAGTTGATCCACTCTAGTGGTTTGATTTGGTAAGCTGAAATGAATGCTAACTTCTTTTTTTTCATGTGACTAACTAAAACCAGTAGTACTTTTCTTGGACTATGGGGTTTTGCTTGGTAAATT
Source organism: Rhododendron ovatum (assembly GCA_019656835.1). Taxonomy (NCBI): domain Eukaryota; kingdom Viridiplantae; phylum Streptophyta; class Magnoliopsida; order Ericales; family Ericaceae; genus Rhododendron; species Rhododendron ovatum. Next base: position 24,381,712 of record CM033799.1, read on the forward strand.
TAATTAATTATTCCTTTTGTCTTTTGAGTAAAGAGTTTTTATCGAGGTTTTACCCTTTTTCAGGGTTTTGGAGGATGGGAATTAGGTGGGTGACAGTTAACCTAAGCGCACCAATCTGTATCTACACACGCTTCCTCGATCGTGGCTTAACTTAATCAATTTGATGCCCCCTTATATTAAATGCAGCAGAATATGGTTACCCAACAAGTTCATTCATTCTTCGTTGGATCGATGATGAATTAATGTATCATGTTCATGTATGTATAGTGGATGTGGTAGCATTGTTTTAGGTGCCTGCCTTAAGGCTCCATTCAATTGCAAGAAAATGATGGGAAAGGACAGGAAAATCAATTTTTCTGTTTGTACAGTAATCAGGAAAGTTGTAGGACTCACAAGCTTCAACTTTTTCACTGAGAAATACTTAATTTCTAGCAAAATAGGTCCTGCCAAAAAGAAGAAATTCTTGTTTTTTTGCAAGATTTTTTGTCAACAGAACACAGGAAAATAATTTACTTCACCTCACTTCACTTTTCATAAGAACCAATTTCACCTCACAACTGAACGGAGAGGCTCCATTCAATTGCAAGTAAAGGAAATGAAATTACTGAAATGTCCGACTTTCATTTATTTTTTGAGTGTTTAGTTAGCAAGAAAGTTGTGAGACCCACATATCTCAACTTCCTCACCAAGTTTAATTTTCCTCCAAATTGTGTTTTTTTGCAGGAATCTTGTTTGTGTACTAGTTTGCTATACAATTAAACTACTATTACTATTAAACTTTCTTTTGAATTTCTTTAATCATATGAACACGTGTAGAAAAATACTTTTCGTTTTCCTTTATTTTACGTCACTGAAAATTTTCTTGAGAGCAATTTTCCTGCACAAATTTCTTGAAAAGTGAACGCAGCCTAATTGTAAACTGGTTTGTGAACCTTCTGGAAGAGATCCCTTGATGCAAGACAATGAACGATAGAAACAGAAAGAAGATTGAAGAAGAAAACAACCTTAGCCATTCACACCTATCGGGGAAAAAAAAAAGGCTTGAGGAGTTTGGTCGAACGAGAGTATAACAGCAAATAAGAGGCTTATTCTCGTCCGCTCTAGACTACCTAGAACGAGAAACGAAAAACTCAGGTCCTGTAAATTCCGAGTATAATTCGTTTACTCTTTGCAATATTTGTGGTATGTAGTTGAATTTGACACACACATTTTCATTGTCCCGTAGACGAAGGGTCCGGCTACGGTACACATCTGGCGTAACTAATTATGTTACGCCTCTCAATGGTTTTGTGTTACGTCTCTCAATGATTTTAGTTATGCCTCTCACTGGTTAAGTTATGCAAGGTGCATACGTTATGCTCCGTACGCCTTAGTTATGCCTCTCAATTGTTTTAGTTGCGCCCCCTATGTTATGTCTCTCAATGGTTTAGTTATGCCTTCCAATAGTTTTGTTATGCGAGTGCATACCGTACGGGGGTGTGTACCCTAGCATTTCCCGTAGAGGAAATATGGTTACATTCATGCCAACACTTGGAAACAAATAAAAGAAAGTAATAGCAGGCTTTTCTGTCTCTGCCAGTTCTGTAGGAAGTATAAAATTCTTCTTACTTCCAGCCCTATCATTCACAAACGTAGGTGTTTTTACCCTATCGTTCACAAAAGTTAACAAGTTCTGACATTTTATCAAGTTTTTATAGGTAACTAACAATTTGTCAACAAAAACTTTTTTTTGATACAGTAACTTTATTCACAAACCCATCTACAACTTATTTATTATTAGAAACAACTTGATATTTCTTAACTTATTCATTACCGGAAACATCTAACAACTTGATTGCAACAAATTTATTCTCAAAATTTATTCACTACCGCAAACGTTTATGCTCGGTTTGCACCTTACACTAGTGACGACATAATTTTGTTTCTTGGAAAGTCTTTTTGAAATTCATGCGCTCAATTCACTTCAAATTTGGTGACTTCAAATAAATTGATGACCTTCCAAATTTGGAGCTTCCCTTGTCCACACCAAAACTTACACAATTACCCGTTCCACTAACACTTTTTTTACTTTTAGAAAATGTGCACGTTTTGTCTTTAATCAATTTTTTTGCGCGTTTGTTAATTTTGCGCCAAATTTTTGTGTATTATTGATTCATCTCGATGAGACGAAAAAGTAAATGTAAAATTTACTTTTACCCAAATATTTTGAAAAATTATCACTTTTAAGTAAAAAAAAAGTGAAAAAAGTTGACCTTTTTTGCTTTAAAGTAGTTATTTTCCAAAATATTCGGGTAAAAGTATTTTTTTTATTTACTTTTCTGATTTTTCTAGTCGAGACAAATCAATAATTTAGAAAAGTTTGATACGAAATTAACAAATGCAAAAAAAAAAAAATTGAAACAGGACAAAACGTTTGCGGAGGAAAAAAAAAAGAAGTTAAAAAAGTGTTAGTGGAACGGGGATAGTATTTGGACATCTAAAGTGATTCCCAGTACAAGGCCTATTTACGGGCCAACCCTTAGAGCATCTCCATGTTACACTTTTAGACCACTTTTGCGTACGACCTTAGGCCTCTAACAAGAAAATCATTTCTTTTTCCCCATTTGCCCCTTTTAGAGCCATTTTTTGTGTTTCATTTTAGGGCCAGATTTTAGAGGTGGGTTATATGTGGCTTACTGGCTTGTACGATCAAGAGCGGAAGGGAAGATTGAGAGAGACAGAAAGGACTAAGGAGAGAGAGAAGAGTTCTCAGTGGAGAAACTTTAAGTTGATCTCAAAATTAATTAATAATGAGTAGAGATATTCCAAATGTTATTAAGTAATCATTCATTTTATTCCTAAGCAATGTGGGATTCTATTTGAGAAAATGACGGCCAAGGGCGTGTTTGATAATTAATACATTCCTAGGACACTTTCAGCACTAACAAATGTTCTCAGCATGTCCTTAACGGGTATTAATTATCAAAACACGTCCTGGGCCATCATTTTCCCATTCTATTTCCTTAACATTTCCCCTCACGTGCAGCCGCATTTAGGTCTGTTACGTGTGGCCACTTTTGGGTTCTATCATCGTGCAGTTTTTTTTTTGCTGGTCTATTATCGTGGAGGTGTGGATTGTAAATTTTTTAAAATGCGGAGTAGAATGGGTCTCGCTCTGATACCATATACAAATTTTATATCGTGGGGTGTGGTTTAGGTGCCGTTCCAGTTTCTTTGTTAACATTTTTTTTCAAAAAAAAGGTAATTTAAAACTCAAAAATTATGTGTTTATGCAAATAATTTTTTACCACTATGAATATTATTTGATAGATCTCATTGAGATCTTTTAAACGGTGCAAAAAAAAATTGAAAAATTATTTTTCATTTTCATTATATTTGAGTTTGAAATTACGTTCTTTTTGAAAAAAAAATTTAGAAAGTTAGCGGAATAGGGCCTAATGCCTTGTTTGGATGTTAATTTGAAAAAACAATTCTAACTCAAAAAATATTCATTACTGTACTTTGAATCATTACTCTTATTTCTCTATCCACTTATTACTCTTATATCCAATTATTATTCTCATTTTTCTCTCTATCTCTCTCCACTTATTATCTCTATATTTAATTATTACCTTAATTTATCTCAACTCATTACCTCAAAAAACAAACTAAAAAATTCTAAAAAATCTATCCAAACAAAGCGTAATAGTTATCCGAGGTAAGTTATCCGACAACATTTGGAAGATTCTCCTCGGTGTCTGTTACTCTGTTGTATACGTAATTGTATAGTACGAAGTAGGTACTAGGTAGCTTTGCTTCCTGGTCGGGTTTGTTGCCTTGTGGATTAGGTTATTTAGGTGCACCCTATGAAACAATAACGAACCTGACCTATGCTTCAATTTTTGAGAAGCCCCGAATAATAAAGATTCTTTTTTCTTCTAGAGTTTTGAGATCCCGTTTCGAAAACCTTGTTAAAAAATGAATCCTTATTTTGAAACTTCTTCTTAAAAAATAAGAAGGGTCATTCCACAAAATTCACATAAAAAGTTTATTTCACATTTTTAAACTAAAAAATAATGTAAATGAAAAAAAAAATCAATTTTTTTGTACCATATTAAAGATTTCAATGAGATCTATCAAACAAGATCCATATTGATAAGAAAATTATTTGCATAAGCATATGATTTTTGAGCTTGAAATTACCTTTTTAACAAATAAGGAGTTGTGCTATGAGTAATGGGCGTCGGGGAGGGAAATCGTACCGATAGCCGAGCCGGGCAATCTCCGGCCACCGGACGGCCGATCCAAGCCGTCCAAAAATTATAGAAAAGAAAACCAAGGGGGCTCACGTGGGAATCAACGGCATCCGAGGTGCGTAGGGTGCTTGATCCGAGCACCCCTTTTCGTGTATATGTATATCCGAGCACCCCTTTTTCGGATCAAGTACCCTACACACCTCGGATGCTGTTGATTCTCGCATAGGCCTCCTCGGTTTTCTTTTCTAGAAATTTTGGATGACTTGGATCGGCCGTCCGGTGGCGGAAGACGGCCCAGTGCGACCGTCGGTACGATTTTCCTACGGGGGCTATCGGTACCTATATCTTTATCGACAAAATAAGTACTTAAGCAACTTTTTTTGTGGAACAAGCATTCTTATTCAACAAAAAATAAGAACTTAAGGCAGTTCTGGAACATAGCCTGAGAGCTCTAAGATGATTTTGAGAAGCCCTTTGAGCGTTTTGGTAGATCAAAAAAAAAAAAAAAAACAAAAAATGATGATTTCAAGAAGCCACAGTCGTCTTGTTCTTTTTTTTTTTTTTTTGGGGAGGCACTCCTCTCTCTCCTCCCTTGGCTCCTCCTCCTCCTCCATCCGCTCTCCTCTTTCTTCCCTCTCTTTTCTATGATATTTTTCTTTTCGTTTTCTTCTCCCTCATATCTAACTATCTTTGTTCGGCGGGATCTGCTGTCACTGGAGTCATTTGTCCACATGTAATCCATCGCCGGAGTCCTTGTGGCAGCAGCGGTGGAGGCAGTGAGGGTTGCGATCCGTTCAATGGTTTTTGGGAGCGATACTGGATTTAGAGCAAGATCTTAAGGCGTTTTGTCTCTCTTTGTGAGAGTAATAAAATTCACATTTGGACGATTTATTTACTGTTCGGGCTCAAGAAGATTAATATACATCTATTGGTGGTTTACTAGAAATTCATTAGTGTGTTCATTTCTGATCGAAACTCATCTGATCGTTTGGGTTCTTGTTGTCTTTTTTTCCTGGCTAGCAATGTATCTCTTTTTGAGACAGCTATAGGGTAAATAAAACTTCCGCTCAGTAGAAGGTGTGTCAGGCGATGCCTGGGCTGGGGATGAAAGACATCAATCGCTGATAAGCACCAAATATTGTGGATATTTGGTGTGACTAGTCCCTTTTTATGTTGTTTTAACTTGTATTTATCTAGCTTTTATTTGATATTGCATGTAAGGTGTGTTTTTAGTATTTTCAGGTAAACTGTGCAAATAAGGCGTATTTCAACGCCACGGGTGGCCTAAGTGCTTTCAAGTATCCGAAGACCCGGTCGGCCCCTTAAAATCTATCTAAGTATGAAAAAATGATTTTCCGAAAAAGTATCGATTTTCTAGATTAAAAATGGCGGTAATTGATTTTTGAATTTTTCTAAGAGTAACTATCAAGTTGCAAGGTTTTATTTGAATAGTAAGTTCATGTTTTGAGCCATTTTCTCTTGAGAAAAATGTGCAATTTTTTATTTTACACTAAAAGTGGGGGGGGTTGACATTTTGATATAATTGAAATCTTGAAATTCTGGTAATGCCATTGTTTTCAAATGGGGGGGTACTTTCTTATTTTCATTAAATAAATTAAAGTAAAGAAAAGATAAAAGAAATGTTTAAAATGTAATTTTTATTTAAGTTTAAAGAATGACAATAAGATGCTGTGGAAGCTGCTGGAAGCTGCCTGATGAAGCTGAAGGCAGAATTGAAGATAAGTTCCCCACATCGATACAAATTTAAGCTGTATCGATACACATTAGTTTTGTTGGATTGCAGTTTTTGTTGTATCGGTACGGGTTAAGGCAGTATCAATACGGGAGCGTTATGGGGAAATGGTCATTTCAGGTTTAGCTTCGTGGTATCGATACACTCTATAATAAGTATCGATACCACGAGCTTTCGGACAGATATTTGCTGCCTTTTGAACTTTTCACTTATGGAATACTTGTTACTTTTGACAGATTTTGGGATATTTTGTGGAGAAAGAGGGTGAGATGTATATATACCCCTCTCTCTCTCCCCCTTGTTCATAATTTACTTTATGCTCTAGGTTAGTTTTCTCTCTATTTTTTCTCCATTATTGTTCTTAATTTCAAGTGTTAATACTTGTAAGTTTAATTCTTAGTTTGATGTTTTCTCGTTTATTAAAGTTGTAGCTACTCTTAAGATATTTACTAATATCAAGTTTATTTCTGTTTTTATCGGTTAATCACGTTTTTCATTTTCTAGCATAATTTATAGCCTTTTCAATATGTGTGAGTAGTATTGTGGGCTAAGTCTTGGGTTAATCTTTCCCAAAGGCTTATGTTGTTATTTGGTTCTTGAACTCTCGGGCTTAAAATTATAGTTTTCGGAATTAGGTTAACCTAATCATTTTGGCCTAAGCGAGTGGTGTTAACTCATTGATATGTCATTTAGTCAAGCGGTCTTGGCAAGCGGCATATTGAGGGCTCGTGGCCTCCTACGTGTTAGATACATTAGCAAAAATAGGTTGATTTAGTTCCGTTTAATCACATCTTTCTATGAACGTAGTCGTTAAAGCTAAATCTTCCGAGCGTGAGCACGCGGTCGTGACTCTCGCTTGAGTTATAATTGAGAACCGGTAATGGCCTTTGTCAAGCGATAGATGATCTCTAGATTTGCCTCTTTTAAGTTCATTAAGAACATTTCTAGTCTTTTTCTTTAGCTTTACCACCGTTCAAAGGAAAACCAAGTTGACCGTCTTAAACGCCGAAATCCACCATATTAAACCTACAATCCGATTAAGTTATTTTCGATTCTCTGTGGGTACGATCCCGGACTTTCTTGTTATTATGTTATCGACGACCTAACCCTACGCTTGGGCTGTTCCAACCTTATATTTGAAGGCGAGGTTGTGGAGCTAAGCAATTGCCTCGTTCTTTCTCGTTATGCATCAGTTAGATGATTATTTTGATTTTGTCTAAGTTATTTGTAATGAATATTGTTGTGCAAGTGCTGTTGGGCTTTATCAATACAGTACCACTCACTTTTGTAAAAAAAAAGAAAGAAGACCTATGCTTCATTACCAAAGAGTTGAAATGCCAGAGGTTTTTATTTTAATCGTTAAATAAGGTAAAATGATTGGGAGAAAGGCTCGTTTTGGTTTGATAAAATAAGGTAAAATCTTCTATGTTTTTGTTTTTCTTTAAGATTTATTTTGCTTAGTTTTTTTGGCTGTTGAAATGGATTTATCACCTTAATTTACACGTGCATGTGTAACTCCACACAGTTGAGGCTAGGTATTCGAAGCATGGTGATTGTGGTAACCGTTGCAGCATACCATTAAATTTGAAGTGCCCGTTGCAGCGCACTTACACAATCAAGAGTCGCCATTTGATTTTAGGAACCAAGAAATCGGATAGAGATTCTAGATTTGGAAATCAAAGGTACAGTGAGAGAAAGGTGTTAGGCACCCCTCTCCGTCCGGCTTAGACGCCGGCCCATAATTATTCAACGTAAAACCAATTATTAATTTATTTAATATAATAAATAAATAATTTAATTAAGCCATTAACAGTTAATAGGTGATCCAAACAGAAAGTAAACCGCACAAGATAGGGGAAGGGATGCCATGCAAAATATCTGTCGGCTAGCAAATAGATATCGCGGCCAGATCTTACTGGTTTTGTTTTACCGGTCGACGGTTCAAAGAACCGGCCGGTGTTTTTTCTCATGCTAGAACGTAGAATTTTACAAAAACTTAGAAAATGATGTTAGGAATTAGAATACAGAAAAAACAACGAACCAAAGGCCAATTGGCCTCATCACCTTGATCCTAGTAGCTTGATTGCTCGGATTGAGGGTGATTGTTTGTGATTACTTCTCGAAATCCTAAGAACTAAGTGGGTTCTTTGAGGTTTTGATCACTCGGGTGTATCCAACTCACGAGGTTAGAGGGCTTTTGAAGCTAGGGTTTGAGAGATGATTTATGTAAAGTATGTAGGTAGGAGACGATGTGTGCTATGAGAATTTGTGGGCGGAAGTTGTATGTCATGTTGTAAAATCCTAGGAATGCACCTCTTTATATAGGGCACGGGAATTAACTAAGGCCACACGATTTAAGTCAACAGATATGGAAATTTAGTTTTTTCGAGGTTGATTTCGTGCGCACAAAGTATATTCAGCTGCGCAAGAGTTAGGGTTTGGATCAAACACATTGCTTATTGTCCAGTATTTCTGAGAAATCAATTTGGCGGCCAGCAGAACAAAGTGGCGGCTGAGGGATTGATCTCACTGGGAGGTTTTAATTGCAAAGATTACTTTGGGGAAAAATATAAGTGGCAGCCAACACAAGGTTCTGGCGGCCGACAAAAGAATTTGCCTTAGAAACTGGATTTTAGGCCTTTTGGCTCTGGATTGGGCTTTTTAAGGAGCTAAATGACCTACAAAGTCCTTCGGCGGCTCACGTGAAGTCAACCACAACAATAACACAACCTGCTCATCGTCGGGATGGTCCTCAAAGTGAGACCCGAAATATCTGTCGAGTCAAATTTGGGTGTCTACAGATATCTCTCTTTGACAGAGCTTGGATAGCCGTAAGGCACATTCAAGTGAATGTCAAAGCCGTAAGAAACTCGAATTTGGTGAGGCAAACATCTCGAGAGTTTTTCAAAAATATTTTGCATACAGTCGTGCCAAGTGGCTGCCTACGTATTCCACTGGAGAAATTCAGACTGTTCGTAGTTTGAGGCATTCAATTTTATTAAAAAGCGCAGAGCTTAATAAGAGATTTGCCATAGGGCCTTACCAAGCCGTTAGGCGATATACTAGAACCCTAGGGTTTGTTGAGCGCGAAGAAGTTTGAAAATGTGGGAGGAATATCCTCGACGGTTTGGGGTAAGTCGCTACATAGTAGGTTAATGTTACTCAGAGAGTAGATAGTGCCAATCATCTTTCATGACCATCCCTACTTGGACCAAAGGAATTCCAGTTGGAATGATTATCTTTGCAAATGAGTTGGATGAAATTGATGTGATAGGGACGGATACCTAATACATGGAGCATATAGCATATACAAAGCACCAAAATTTTGAATTTAACGTCGTAGGCTATACCAAGCAGTTGGGCAAACCACCTCTTGGAGGATTAAGCACGGAGCTGATGATTGGAGCGCGGAGCTGCGTAGATGCCTTCTGAAGGTGTTTTGATTAAAGAAACGGGCACGGAGCCATAAATTGGAGCGCATAGTTGCTTAAATGCCTTCTGGAGGCAGGAAAACGGAACTAACCTTCATAAGCGCGGAGTTGTTCGGAAGGTGTAATTACCTGTTCATGAAGAAATTAAAAAACACAAGGTGTATTTGATGATAAATGATATATGTGGCTAACGAAACCTATGAGTGAGTGCCTAAGTGCATGGGCCCATTGGATAACGCAAAGCTTTCAATTATTTAATTTCTTAACTTAGAGCATTTAAGCGCGGAGTTTGAGCATTCAGAGCACGGAGCTTGAGCACTTGGAGCGCGGAGCCCGAGCATTCAAGTGCGCAACTTGAGCATTCAGAGCGTGGAGCCCGAGCATTCAAGTGCGCAACTGAGCATTTGGAGCACATAGCCCGAGCATTCAAGCGCAGAGCTTGAGAAAAATGAGCGCAGGGCACAAAGACATGTCATTCTTAATTTGTGGAATTCAAAATACTTCTGGTGTAACACCCCGTCCCACATTAGACGTCTACATGGATGATTTTGGATATATAACAAATCTTGTGGGCTACTACCAGTACCTTGGGCTTAAGCATTTTGGGCCATGTGGTGTGGTTTGTGGATTAAAATCAACGCACTGGACCAATATACTACTTGGAGCGTTACATCTGGAGTACAAAATTTCCAATAACTTGGGCACGGAGCCTGAAAACCATGCTACCAAGGATCCTTGGGTTTTGTGAACTAATTTTCAAAGATCGAGTGTGCTATTGTGAACTCAAAAAAAGCGCAAAAAGACCCAAAGCGGGTCGAACCGGTGTTTGAGAATTCTCATGCTCAGAAATGCCCCCCCAGGCTTCTCCTCAACTTATTTGATCGTCAGTTCCGTTGGTCGTTGACCTAGAACATCACAAAAGACCTTCCAGTGAATTGAGTAAAGTTTGCTGGCTTCAAGTGAAATCGATCTGCAAGCCACCAGAAAGATTTGGCGGTTGAAAAAACGAAGAACCGTCAGAGAGAAGTTCAAAAGTTAGGAAATCGATTTAAAGACCACCACTTCAATCTCTCATTTTTCTCTTCCCTCTGTCTCGTGCAATCATCTCCTCTTCCTCCTCCTCTCCTGCCACCGTTAGCCAACACCGCCACCGTTTTCACCACCACATCTCCTCCCCCCCTCTCTCTCTATCATTCCATGGATTCCTCGCCGCCACCACACACCGCCAGCTTCTACAGTTCTACCGCCGCGCCACCACCAACGATGGTTGGTGCTTCTTCATCTACGGCCATAGGGGCCTCCTTTGCTCCTCTCCCGACCATTACCACTGATACGGGCAAGGCCTCGGCCATGGAGGCCACTGTTCTTGGAGTGACAGCCCACACAGACACTGCTCTTGCTTTTGCAGCGGCGGTTAGTGTTCCTGGTGCTGCGGGTGGTTTTGGGGTCGCATATCCCGAGTTTGAGGCGGAGACTTCCTCCGAATCCGAAAGGGAGGATTCTGACGTCGAGGGCCCCGTTCTGGCCCCATTTATCACAGCAACTTACGCTCCACGACCACACAGACTTGGAAGGGGTGGTTCTCACCACTATCATCCTCCAGCCAGCAGGTTGCCGACTGACGTGGTTCGTCGGGAGCCGGAGCACCACCACGGCTTGACGAATGTCACAATAAGCTTCAATATTCCTGCAAATAAAAACTTCTACAATTCAGTTCAAGTTTGGATAAATAGAAATTTTTAAAACTACGCAACAAGCGAGGGATTGGCCACAGGCCAAAATTCCTCTTTAAAACTAGGGCCGGTAACTGAACTCCGATTAAGGTAATTAATATTGGGTTCGAATAATAACACAAAGAACTACAACTTTCATGTTTATAAAAATCGCTAATTTTAAGGTTTAAAGGTTCAAAATGACGTTTGATTCCACTTTAATTGCTAATTATATATGATGTGAAACATGTATGTTATGTATTAGATATATATTTCAAATATATACTAAAAAGCGTGTGTGGTGCAATTGGCCGAGCCGCTCAAAGGCTTGGATTTCCGACCTTAAACCCTTAAATTTGTGCACTCTAATAAACCGGTAGTTCCTAGGAGTGTGATCCCCCGGATCCCACTCCTACTCAAGAAAGTGAATACAATTCCCATATGAAAACGTCTTTTGTGATGAAAAATTTCGTTACTGATGGGTCATCTTTGGCGACAGATTTTTTTTGTTGCAAAAGGAATCATTAGTGACGAAATTTTTTGTCATTAAAGCACAATAGGCGAGGAATGTTTTGCTATCAAAAGGCACTATAGAAGACGAAAAAGATGTAATCTGTGAAGATTTTCATTCGTCTCCAAAGTCCAAATTTTTTTAGTGAGGGGTGAGAATCTAACAGAGAATTTACATACGATTAATAGAAGTTTGCATTGGCTTTTCACGTGTTTTTTTTCTTCATTTGTTTAAGTTTGGTTTTGTAATGGTTACTGTTTATACTATGTTGGTTATACAATCACATTATTTTCGGACAAAGATGAGTTTGTTTATAGTTTATTTTGTTTACATTATCTGTCGATGCCATTATGCCCGACCACGTGAAATTGGTTTTTTGTGGTAGTAAAATTATGTTGGTATGTGCCTTTGCACGATCAATTTGCTCACTCAAAATCATATTGAATAACAAATTTTTTGATCCATGCCTTTAGGCACGAGCAAGCCCTAATCAATCAAACATAACACAACATTTATGGCATCACATGAACCCATATAGATATCAAACTCAAAAAACCTTAAAAAAAAAATTCATGCAAAATAATTAGAAAAATATTAAATTTGCCTTTCAAAATTGCCGGTCCGACTATCCACACTTCCATAGCACATGCTGATTAAACAAATATTAATTTTCACTTTCAAATGCCCTTGATTCCTTCTTCCTCTTAATTAGCTGCCACCAATTTCCCACGCTTAATTATGTGGACCTGTTTGCTACAACGTACATGCATGGCTAATCACTTGCAGAAAATTAAATCATCGACATAGCTAGGTAATCATCTATATATACATGCACTTCCAGCATTGAACACCACGTACATGTACATAGACATGATCATAACATTAACCTTCAACATGGACTGCACAGTACGTTGCTACTACACGATCGAGTTTACGACAAACCACACTTCATGCCTTTCCCATTAAGAAAATCGTAATGCATGCAAACCCAACAATACAATATGAAATTGATGCCTAGGAAATTAACCAACACTAAAAGCTTCCTAACACTTTACCACACCCAATTATAAACTCAACAAAAATCCATTTGCCGTGGAACATGGTCACAAACACCCACTGATTCCTCTGCATTAATTTAAATTTTTACTCCCCAAAACATCTATAACATACAAAAACAAAATTTATTCCAACAACATCAACTCATAACTATAATTTCAAAATCACTTACCGATTCTCAACCACCACCCATACGATCCCATTTAAGATCTATGTCTGTCCTCTGATATCAACTTTAACGACCCATCCCAACGAATCTGCTAACCCAACCACGTGACTCAAAAGGTTAACCTTAAGTTATAAAGTAGTTTGTTGCGATATGTTATTTACCAGATTCATTTCCCACCTTTTACCGATGTAGGACTTGTGTGCCAAGGTGGGCTCTCACACACTAAATTCCTTTCCCCAGGAAATTCAAGTATGCATTCCTTTTACATTTCACTAGGTGAGGCGCTACGTGCAAGGCACATCCATCATGCCCATTGAGGAGAACAATGTTGAATATTTGTGAAATTGTAAGCTGCATAAGTTTGATTAGCTACATGAGTTTGATTACAAAAGGGCTAGCATTGAAGTTCAAATTGTTCTAGTTTTTTATTTTAATTTTTTTTATAGGCAACAAAGTTTTATTAAAAAACTTGACAAGAGGTACATCAAGTTTGGGGAGGGAAATCAAATAAAAACTTGGATGAAAACACCTATTGGGACAAAGCTCAAAACACCTTATGGACCTCAAGATGCCCAGATTAAACAATAAAGTTCAAAACCCAAAAGGCCAAAAGCCCAGATTTACAATTTAGCCCAAAACCAAAGTTTGGCCCAAAAGGACCAAACCAAACTCTAACGCCCCTAAACTCAGACAGCCCTAGAAACGCCGCCACACCTGCTGCCGCCGCCACAACCACACACCTAGACCACGACCCAACCGCCTACACCGCCGCGACAACCACGAGACACAGGATCCCACAAGAGGCCGCCAAGAAACCGTCGATTTGGCCCTCACAAATGTCGACGTACGCTGTTGAGCCGAAGTCCACCACCAACGAGCGAAAGCAGACCAGTATCGCCACCCAACGCTGCCAACCGCTGATTTGAAAACACCCATCCTTCACGAGGTCGCCGCCAAGCCCTTAAGCACGAAACCAATTGCACCTAGCAGCGCAGCCGGCGTGGACACCCCGAGAGCCGCCTCCACCAAACACTGCCGCGCCTAGCTGTTAGGACAACTGATAACCCCTAGATGTGGTTACTTGTGGGCAAACGGTGGCCGGAGAAGACGATACAGGCGGAAGGCGAAACGGGAATGGATAAACGAAGCACGCTGAAGAGAGAGGGGGGAATGCCTTGGGGGAGGAAGTTAGAGAAAGCCAAAGCATTTGGACTGGAAGTTCTACATAGCAAAAGGCTTCCTATCCACTTCTGGTTGCAGTTTGTGCGAAGCTGCGCAAAAGTATTTGGACCGGAACTTGTACATAGCAAAAGGCTTCCTATCCACTTGTGATTGCAGTTTGTTTTATTCTCCAAGGATTTTATTGCATCACCCATTTCTTCATTTTCTCTTTTAAGTTTTTGACTATTTGCTTCTTGACATATAGAACATAGAAGTTGTATAAGCACCCAAAACCAAGTTTGCAAGAAAGGATATCCAAAAAATAAAGAGCAAAGTACGGATTACCTCCCTGTGGTTTGGCCGTTTTGCAAATGACCTCCCCATGTTTCACTAATGATCACTTTGCTTCCTTACGGTTTTGGAGTAAAGTGCAAAAGTTAATATTCCATCCAAACTAACGGCATGTATACCTCATGCGCTCCTATTGCATTTATTTCATGAAAAACTGAAATTTATTCCAAAAGAAATGTGATGAAAGGACAATCATACCATTAGGGTTCTTTTTCATCCCCTAAACTCCGATGAAACTAGAGAGGCGTGTGGTGCTGATCACCACCATGCGCGGAATGTGTCGTCAACCTGGTGAAGGCGATATCAGATTGAAGAAGAGAAAGGGGGTTATCCAGTGCAGCTAACATTGGAAAAAGATTGTTACAACGGCATATTCCAAAAACTAAAAAAGTATAGGGGTATTTCAATCATTTAATATTTTATGTTAATAGAGTTAGAGTTGTACTTTACTCCAAAACCATAAGGAGGCAAAGTGACCAAACCACAAGGAGGTAATCCATACTTTGCCTAAAAATAAACAACTATATCGTATAATAACATGTAATTAAACTCAATACCTCATACTCTGCATGCCACAGTTCAAAATTCTGCATTGCTCTTGCCTCGACAACATAGTTTGAATTTTGTTGGTATGTCTTTATTTTTAACTCTATAGAGCACTTATTGCACTTGAAATAAAACCGAAAAATTTGGATTCCCAAGTATATTTGCAAACAATTTCAAAATTTTAGTCAGCTAGTCAACCATTAGTGACACATTCATGCATATCTTGTCTATGCATAGAAACGCACATATTAATGGTCACAAAACTACAAGACAAAATGTACAGATAACATTAAAACCATAACAAGATTGCCAGATTCTAAATATGTTTCCCAGATTGTTGCTACCCACCTTAACATACAATGTGGGTCATGTAACGCAGCGGTAAGTAACAAGTGAATCAGTAAATGCACCATTGTGAGGAACTTTCACCACCTGTCCCTTCTCAAGTCCATAGTACCTAGAAACAGCATCATTCTCCAGCATTCGAGGCATCTACATCCCGTAGACTATGAAAATATGTAGCTGCAGGTATTTTCTTTTCAGATATATGAACAACAAGCCTAATTAATGGCAGAGTTGAATTTGTCACAGGCAATTTTTCACTTAGACGTTGTCACTGGCAGATGTTGAATTTATCAGAAAGGAAACCAGAATATAAGAATTCACAATGGGAAAAACAAAAATGTATTTATCAATTAGCAAATGTGCCAACAAAAGCATGTAATACAGCAAGGAAAACACAACATATTTTCTTGATGGCTGACTTGAGCCTAAGAGATATCTAACAACTTGAAAAGAAAATGTTTCTAAGTTTCAATATGAAATTTTTAGACAGTTAATTAAACTTAATTCTAGTTGTCTTCTTTTTGATGGCTTAAACATAGGAATCTTGCGTATACCAAATGCTCATAAACCAGTGTCATGTTGACCAAACACATGGAGAATGAACTATCCCGTTTGAAACAAACTAAGCGTGCACTAAAATAATAATTGTACTGCAAAAAGCATCCTTTTTTGGAGTCTTAAATTGACCTCTTTAAGATTTGGATTTTTAATATGAAGCTACTTCAACTCTTCAAGCCCTGAAGCACCAAATAATAAGATATTGCCAAAACCACCATAGACGTTTTGGGCTTTAGCAGGCATTTTTGGGGGGGTATTATTTTCTTCAGTGACATTGTCTTTAGAGGAAAAATAAACTTCAAACTAATGAAGCTCGTAGAGTCCACAATATTTCATCAGTAGCCATTAAAGTGAGTAACGGATGAGTTACTATTCTCACCTGCTTATCTTCTACATTGTACTTCTTTAGCAGCTTTTGCTTCTTCCCAACAGTCAATATCCCATACTTTGGCATTAGAACATGCTTTGTGATTTTAGCTAACAAGTCAGTAGGGAAAAAGAAACAAACAATAACAGAATAT
Source organism: Rhododendron ovatum (assembly GCA_019656835.1). NCBI lineage: Eukaryota > Viridiplantae > Streptophyta > Magnoliopsida > Ericales > Ericaceae > Rhododendron > Rhododendron ovatum. Next base: position 24,398,061 of record CM033799.1, read on the forward strand.
TGGAAAGATGAAATGTTTAATTTCAAGGTTTTCAATGGGAGTGAAAATAAGTATTGGTTCATTTTCAATACAGCTTGATATAAAATTAAGAGCAAGTACAAGAATAAAAGCTATAAGCATCAGTGGGCAAACATATGGGGGAAAATAATCTGAATGGCACATGCAAAGGGTAGTGAGAACTATCCTTATGTAAAATATATTTCCAAGGCATACTTGTAGTTGAAACCGGTTTCCATTAGGTCAATGATAATTGATTATTTCACAGGACTACCTCATCCGTATTAGTTTGTGCCCTTATGTTATCAGTTTTTATGTGCAAAAATAGCTCAACCCACCTCCTAAGATCACCCTTAGGCATTAACTGGTTTCCTATGTGGTACTCATGGCAGCTCCCTTGACTGAACATTTGAAATGAAAAACAAAGAAAAGTAACTTATTTTTCAAGTGTCTATCATACACAATTCTTTGTTGCAGAAGCCACCATTGCATCTAACCTAGAACTTCCTACCTACTGCTACAATCATGAGTGCTCGTTTATTATTTTGGTCCAATGGATTCAAGTCAACAGGTAGCCTAGCTAGTTTTGGATATTCCTAATACCACCTGAAAGATTTGTAAGAACAAACATCAATTGGATTTGTAAGAGTTGATTTTGATAGCAGGTAAACTCAAACAGAACATTCCTTAAACAGATAAACTTAGGAAATGAAAAAAACTACCTTTTTTGTCCAGATTTAAAGTTGAAAGTGAGAGAGAGAACCTGCAATATTTGGATTGTAATTATATACAATTGTTAGGTTGAGGATTTCTAGTGTTTTAGTTTAAAGCCCTAATATAAGAACATTGCATAAAGGAGATGACTATGTTTATATATGCCCTACTTCAACACAATCGTATATAAATTCAACAATCTAAAGATGATTCTCGAACCAACATCATATATAGATTCATACCTGTGTCTATGCTGCTTTAAAGCCTCCATCGATTAACACACCGAATTGACAGGTAAGAAACCCTAAAGGAGCACTTTTGTAACACACCGCTCGAACCCAACAACGTGCAATTGACAAGTCAGACCGGAAAACAAGCAGAAAAAGTACAAACTTTATTCAAAGAAAATTCCAACAGAAATCAAAGACATATACATCCAACCTAGAGAAATTAGCACTATCAAAGACATGCAAATCGGGAAAATTAGATATATAGAAATAAAATTCAAAGAAAACTATAGATCTACAACCAGAAAGGATTAACACCCACAGAAAATATGTATACCTTATGCGATTTCTAGTAATCGTAGATAAGAGTTGATGCTTGAAGATGGTCACAAGCCGGGTTCTACGGCCTAGGGTTTAAGATTTGACGGTGGGATCGTCCAGTGAGCGTGAGACGACTGACGTCAATGGCGAAGAGGCTATGGAGAGAGAGAGAGAGAGAGAGAGAGAGAGAGAGGATCGTCCAGTGAGCGTGAGACGACTGACGTCAATGGCGAAGAGGCTATGGAGAGAGAGAGAGAGAGAGAGAGAGAGAGAGAGAGAGAGAGGGGCCATGCGAGTCCTGAAGAAAAATCGCACTATCGCTGGGGAGGGAGAGTAAGGTGGAGTACGCGTGAGAGAGAGGTGTTACGTGCTTGCCTCCCCTTCAGCCTGTCACACCACGTAGCCCACTAAATGCAAGAGGTCAGATGACCATTTAGCCCAACCGACCAAGAACAACCCAACAATAGAGGGCTAAAATTGTCCAAATCGGACAAAAATTGGCCCCAAAAATTGGCCCAAAGTGTTTCTTATTATAGAGGGGGAGGATAAGACAGTCTGTGTTATTGGTGCAAAGAATTAATTGACTTGGAAAAACTTTTGTGAAGAAAATTTAGTCAACAACCTCTGAGGATATATAATGCACGTCATCCATCCAATTGTAGCATAAACAACTAACATAGCAAGAGAACAATTAAAGAAATCTCAAAACAAGATCCAAAAACCACTTCACAAGCAGCTACTAAAGACAAGGTGAAAATATGAAACCCTCCTGATGTGCGTAAACAATTGATGACTTGATTTACAAAATTTAAGCGTATGGTTGGTGTTGTACTCATATTTTACAATAGTAGAATCAATAAAATGTGAAGCATTTTGTATGGCATATACTTGGGCTGTGAATTGTGATAATTTCCCATTCAAGGGTGATAGATACTGCAACTGATCATAATGAAAAAGTGGCTGACCATGAGCAGGAACGCTTAAAATAAGTAAACATGATTGTAACTTGCTTTCCATCGGATGGTAACAACAAAAATGTCTAATCTAAATCAACGAATGGAAAATGGAACAAAATGTTATTAAACAAATAGAGAAGCAATAAGGGACAATTTCTATCGTTCTATAGATTAAATATTGTGTGGATCCTTTCTTGGCTCGAAATTTAACAAGAAAAACAAAAAGAACAATAAAAAAAGTACCACAGAAACTATCATATCCTATCTGTGGACTGTTAAGTGACAAACTATGCATAATGATAGATGACAAGACACGACATATATATATTTTTGATTTGCAAGAAATTTATTAAAAAACGGGGAATAGGAAAGGGAATCCAACAAAAAGTTGGATGAACATCACAAGAGTAAAAGCCCGAAAACACCCGAGGGTCTATAGGGTCCACAATGAAAATATCAATAAAGCCCAACCCATACCCAAAATAAACAACGAAAAGCCCGGAACACCCAATCCCGGCCCAAACTTGGGCCGGCCCACCCAAACCAGTCCCCAAACCCTAAGTACATCAGCCATCATCGCCGAACAAAACACCAGAAAATAGCCTCACCATTAAGCCGGGCCGACCTCGCCCAGATAACACACGACATATATTCCTCATCTGGAAGCGAACCCTGCAAACATTGGTAAAGGTTGTATTGAATTTGTCTTTTATCCATGTATCACACTTTTATCATATTAGTTTTAGTCTTACCTCGAGTATTTTTCCCTGCATCAGGTTTACCCTTTCTTTGCAAAATTTGGAAACATCTTCTACACCTCATATAACTAACAATTAATAATGAAGAAAAAAATAATGTTGAGAATTTGTCCAGAAAAGAGGATGTAAAAAGGTCGGATCTAAGTCTCATCGTTAAACATATGCATGTGCAAGGGCAAAGTTTTATTAACTACTCCATTTGTCCCATTTCAAGTGTCCTCTATGGGTAGTCAAGCTTTTTAAGAGTCAAAATTATTGCTTTAAATTTCCAAAATTAACCTTTAAAACTGTGGAGTTAATTCAATATACAAAATTAAATTGCTTATATCTTTCAATATGGATCACAAAAATTATATAATATGAATCTTGTTTGATAGATCTCAATTAGCTTCATTGTATAAAATTTTAAAAAATAATGAAAAATATTATAAATTGACAGATAAGATAAATCAATTGAGATGGAAAAAGTACTTTCAAAGGGCAAAATTGAAAGTTTGCCATGTTTTGATAGTTCTTTTTAGAAACGGAACACTTAAAAATGGGACAGAGAGAATAATAAAATGGAGTTTTGATTGTCTAATTTGTTAGGGCATGATGGTTTGGCAATCCGTTACATTCAAGATTTGTCTAACCTTTATGAGTAGTATGTAAATAGATTGTAGTTTCTAATTTCCCTTGGGGTAGTCTTCCCACAGACATCAATCCCAACTTAACTATATCCTCTTCCTTGGACATTTCAATTGCCTTGAAGACAAAATATAGGACATTGATTCATTCATAACAGTAAGTAGGAAAAAGATTTTGCCTCCTCCGGTGACAAACACATGCCTTGCCTGGCCCAGTAGTAGGCACATGTGCCATGCCTCGCTCCTTTGGCCATTGCACTATCTCTTTGGAAAGATTATCACCTTATTGCATCAGGTGGCTTCCTTTATGACGCATCGGTGCTCCCGCACGATAAGTGTGTTTGGCCAATGGTATTACATGCCTCATGCCACAGCATGTGTGCCTTGCCACATGAGGAATGGATTATCGATGGGGTGCCGTTGCCAAGGCTTGGGGCTGCCTTGGCGCGATGTAGCTTCTAGAGATTAGAAATTAGGAAAAACTTCTTTCAGATGAAAACACCCGCTACAGCTACATATTGTTTATCAAATTGTTCACACAAAAAATGTTTCTAGGAGCGTAAGCACCTTTTGTTTCAATATTATCCTGGTACTACACTGATTCTTCAAACATTTGAATAGCGATAGATGTGATGTTCATCTCCTGAAAAACACATAATTTAAGTACCATGCAAAATGTCCTAAAAATGAATATACAAGCTTGATGCATAATCAAGCTATGCTGAAAATAGGCTAAGAGAAGAAGGGAAGCCAATGGCCATAGCTCATTTATGTCAAACGTTAAATGGGAGTAGTAGTAGATAAGAGAATTTGTCCCCGATAGTAGTAGATACTTTTAATCGATGGGAAAAAGTTTCTCCTATTCCTCTTCTTTTTCCCCTTTTTTGTGTGCTTCAATTAATTCATCAATAATAACAAAAACATATGTTGTTGTATTCAGGAAATGGATGTCAAAATATTGCAATAGATTAGATAGGTCTATCTACGAGATCCAGATATTAAAAGCACAAAAGGCTACATTGACAAAAACTAACTGCAACGTGTTGAATTATCATCAATTGACATATTGTAAAACATCAAATCAGGAAGGGCTACACACCAAATACTGGGGTTAGGGGTGGCATCGTGTCGTGTCCAATTGTGTTCGTGTCGTGTCATTTCTTATTTCGTGTCATTTCAGATTTGTGTCAAAACACCTGTTAACATAAACGTGTGAAATACCTTGACACTAAGCCGACCTGCTTAAAATCGTGTCGTGTTCGGGTTGACACTATTAAGACCCTTTTTACATAAAATTATATACTTTTCAAAATTTAAAATGAGTTATTTATTTAATTTAATTACAAAATTTCAATACATATTCAATACCAACATAATCATAGAAATGATACAACTGGCCAAATCATGACATTGAAAAATGCCTCAAGTCATGACTAGACTAGACATGGGTCTCAAAATTAAATAGTTTTGTACAATTTTCAGCTAAAATAATAAAAAGCACTGACAACTATAGAATAAGTCTATACAAATTGTAAACTAAAAGACTAGGCCTAAATAAGGAAAAAAAATAATTCCAATAAGTCTAAATAAATTTAATTGATTTTGGACTTTTTAGCACGAAAACTCAAGTGAATAAGCGATTAAGAAATTAAAAATATTCAATTGATTTTGATTTTAAAAAAAATATCTAATGGGTCCTAATAGTATCCATGTCTTATCTTTCCATAACATGTTTCTATGGACGTTAACAAAGCATGATTTTGAAAAGTCAAATCTCCTACTAATTAGGAAATTCAAAAGAATCAAAACTAGTCGTGTCGTGTCGTGTCATTTCAGGTTAACGTGTTGACACAGAAAAATAAACAGTTATCCGTGTCCTTATCGAGTTACACAAGTCAAATCCGTGTTTGACTCATTTAATTGTCGTGTTGGCGGATCGTGTCATTTTTGTGTTCATGTCAAAAAATGGTCGACTCAAACCCTCTAACTTCATGTCGTGTTAGCGGATCGTGTCTGAAATTCCCACCCTTAACTGGGGTACAATATTCACCTTGTTCATTTGTTCATTACTACCTCCATCCCAAAATATTTGTCCAGTCAGCAAAACGAGGGCTAAAAAATAATGTATTTCTTTCAAGAAAAAATTTAAACTTTTTTTCATAAATTAAAAGAACTCATTGATATCCAGTGAATTGTTGAATAAAAATTAAATTTTTCTTGCAAAAATTGTATTATTTTCACGTCCTCGTTTTGCGGTCCGAACAAATATTATGGGACGGAGGGATTATAGGATTCTTCACTAAATGCGTTGTGCTGCATGAAACCATCAAACTTCTTGTACCACTAAACTGATCGAGAGCAAAAAAAGTAGATAATAGACCAAATCTTTTTTCATGGGAGGAAAAGTGAAAAAATAAGTAAAGAGAAACAACAAATTCGAGTAATGGGAAAATCTGGAAAATTAAAACAACATAAAATAGTGAGGGAAAGAAAACACACAAAATTAATATGAATATGTATCTAAACAAATCATAGCAAAGATTAATTCTTTACCTTTTGTTGTTGGGAAGGAACTTCTTTTCGCTTCTGTTCCGTAAGGTAAGGAGGGGGAAAAGAAGTAAGCATCAGTTGGGAACAACCCGTTCCACAATTCCTTGCGCTATAGAATCGTTTTGCTTTCCGATAATTTATTCGTAAATAGAAACTTATTAGTAAATTGTAACCCTGTCAATGGTTCTAAAGCTAATAGGGTTCCTGGGAAGGAACGTAACTTTCACGATAGGTTGAAGTTGTAATTCACTATCCTCCTAACGGTATTTGGATTCAAAAGTGCAGGAAGCACTTAGGCTTCCTTTGGCATTTTAAAGAAGTAGTAGATAATTTTGGTCTTGGTTATTGAACCAAGAAAAATATAGGTAGATGCACCAAAAAAAAAAAAGATATAAAATTTAAAACAAAACTTAATAAGACCACAAGTTAAAAAAGAAGAAGAAGAAGGCAATAAGGTTAGGTCTCATACGTTCATAGATCCCAATTAGTCCTTTATGCATAATACTCAAGCCTCTGCTAACTACTTGATTTCTCATATGCTTAAATGGTCGTAGATTCCATACCAGGTACATTGTTAGCAACAACTCATGAGTTATCATCCTTGCAGTCCAATGACACCTACAAAAGGCAATACAATTCAACAAAAAAAGAAGAAGTGGAAGGTGGCAGTAATGTACGCAGCTGAGGCATCCTAACAGACCGGGAGACTTGAACCTTGTTCCTACATGACTCGATCAATTCGATCAGGTACTCGCCATCTATTTTTTTTGTTCAACTTTTTCACAACATGAAAAAACCATTGTTCTAGACTATGAAAAAATCGAAAGCTCTGCCCTCCTTCCCTACCGATGTATTTTTACATCCCACAACTTTGGCAGATCACTTAGCCCCGTTCATCTTCAGCGCAAGAGCGCTCTATTAGTGAGCTATTACGTACTCTTTCAAGGGTGGCTGCTTCTAGGCACACCTCATGGCTGTCTCTGCACCCCCACCTCCTTAATCACTGAGTGGTCATTTAGGGGCTTAACTAGTGATTTGGGTTGTTTCCTTCACGACAATGAAGCTTATCCCCCATAGTCTCACTAGCCGACCTTGCCCCCCTTGGTATTTTGAGGTTATATCTAGTACTCAAAGTTTGCCTCAATTTGGTACCACTCTCGCGGCCCACACCGAAACAATGCTTTACCCCTAGATGTCTAGTCAACTGTTGCGTCTCAACACATTTTGGGGAGAACTAGCTAGCTATGGGTTCAAGTGGCATAGGAATTGAACAGTATACATGATGAAGGGTTGTACGTAAGGCGATCATGGTGGCCATGGCACGCGTAGGGCGCAGAAGAGGTGGATCAGGAATGACAAGAGTAGAAAGAAGAGCACATACAAGAGAGAACATTATCGTTGGACATGTCATCGTAGCAAGAAGGTTGTGCAACCTGAATTCGTAAAGGCACTAACCACACCATATCTTTGCAAAGATTGGGTTTAAATATGCGGCATCACATAAGATATTCCTGATACCTCCACCAAAAAGAATGAAGTTTAGTTATTTAAACCAACATTAAGTGAGGATGTTACATTAGGAAAAAAGCAAGTAATAAGAACATGTGAGTAACCAAAGAGAAGAGTGAAAATAATTGTGCGAGACCTTTTAAAAGGAGAATACAAAAAAAAGAAGAAGAAGCAAGAGCAAGTCGTCTAAAAGAAGAGATCAATTCTAAGTTCAACCCGCACTGATTTTAGTTTTGTGCTATTGCTTCCGAAATAGCCCTTGTTATGCCCATAGGTGACTCCAAGAATTAGTGTCCATGGGTTCATTCACAAACTCAATACCAAAAAAATGAACTTTTACACTCCTTAAATAACTAACAATCTATTTTAAACAAACTACAAATTACTAGCAAGGAAAAAAGCATAGTACAAACTAAAAATTTAAAGAACCCTTTCCGAAAAAAGTTGATTGGTTTTGAATCACAAGTTTAATGCAATTCTGTGATAATCAAAAAAATTTGCATATTCCTGCAAATTGCCTACTGACATATAGAATAAGAAATTCATTAAATTTAAAACGAGAAAAAATGATTCAGTGATACTACCTCATGTTGAGGTCATATATCATTTTAATGGTATCAATTACTGGCAAACCAAGTTGTTATGAAGTATTAGTTATGGTAGTACATAGGAGTAGTAATTATCACCTCCATGGGGTCAACCGACCCAGCACATGAAGCGCACATGAAGCTGCGGAATAAAAGGGTGGCAAATGCAAGCAGATCATTACCAAAAAAAAAAAAAAAAAGAATGCCAAAAAAACAAACCAAAGTGGAATATTACCCATTTGCAAATATGAAAAAATACAGATAAACTTGAAACTTGAAAATCACTGAAGAAAACATCATTGCAATTTGTAAGAGACAAGCAACAGAGCAAGAATAATAAGTAAACCAAAAAACGCAGAGCATCTTTAGCATCCGTTCAACGCTAATAAAAACCTTCCATGAATATTTATTTTCTTCTTGAATTATAGTTCTTGGATGTTGAAGCTATCCCAAAAATAGATCCACAAAAAAACACTCAATGAAAAATTAACACAAGGAAGGCCATAGCCTATAAGTTCATGGAAAAGCTATTATGCACAAATACTGGGACACGAGAATTCTAAAAAAATATATGGGGACATGGACATGGACATGGCGGGGGGTGCACACCACGTGTATATTTATTTATATTTATTTTCAATTTTTTTTCAAGTTTAAATAGCAAAATGTGGACAAAACGAAAAATCCATAGTTACAATACCATTCAAACAAAATAAGACATCCATAAATTCAATACAACCCTATTGAAAAATTATAATTTGACCCCTGAAAATTTAAAAAAATTACAATTTGGCCCCCCAAAATTTAAAAAATTTACAGTTTGACACACTATGACCCCCATGTCCCCCATGTCCCCCTCAAAAATTTAAATTAAATTAATGGACACGCCACGTGGCGTGTCCCATACGTGTTCCCGCATTTCCGACACTGTAATGCGTCGACCTCTAGAGGTGTTGAAGCTTCATAGTGGAAAAGTAAGGGAATAGTAATTGTAGATTGATGCAAACCATGTAAATATGTACATAGTGGGGGTCTTAGATTTTTTTTTTTGCTCAGCAAAAGAATTTTATTAATCTCTGAAGGATATAAAGATTAAAAGAACAAGGGCACCTAAAGGAAAAATTACTAACCTAAGATTACTTGAGACCCAAACGTTGGCAAGAGACCAACAAAAGTGGGCCAAGCCGAAACCCCAAAATGACCTATCAGCCAATTGCACCCAAAAAACAACCACCAACAATGAAAACACTTTTCCACCGCATCTGAAACTTGGGGAACCAGCCCATGTTGCTGCTTCAAAGCTGCAAAGAAACCCCTCCTTTGTTAATTGACCAATTGCCGCCGCTGTGCACCTACCGTTAAGCTGCCAAACCGCAAACCATGAATCTGGCACTTGAGATACCATCGTTCCACCACCATCTGCCATGCTCCTCTACAAACAGCCTCCTTACAGCCAATCCGACACCGCCGCTACACTTAAACCACCATCAAACAACACCTTAGATAACCCCAAAACACCTATAAACCTCTTGATCCCAAACACCTACAAGCCTCCGATACTTGAAAATAAAAATAGAGAAAAAAAAAAAAAAAAAAAAACCCCCCCAAAACCAAATCGACAGCAATCTCCACCCCAGACCCACCACTGTCGTTGCCACATCAATAACCTCTGGAAACAAAACCTAGACTAGATCCGGCCAAAATCGCAAAACCACGCCACCATTTGACAACCAAACGACCCCACCCCACTCCATCAGCAACCACTAAAGCCGAAACAGCGATGCATGCTCGCGCGCCCTCCACCAAACGACGATGGTCATGGAAAGGAGACAAGGCCGACATGGCCGAATAGAAGGGCAGCTAACCAAAGGCCTTGAGGATCCCCTTGCCATTAAGCATAAACCGGTTCCCCAAGGAGATGAACCGGCTGGAAAATCAAAGACGCCCAAACGACGACCAAATGGGTATTAGTTAAGGTTCTTTAGTGAGGAGCGTTTATGTCATTTCTGTGACCGAAATCCTTTTTGAGTTTAGCTGGTCCTTTTATGAGTTTTTGGGAGCTTTGGGGTGTTTTTGAAACAACTGTAATATTTTGGGGTGTGAGAAGTATACTTTGTCTTTTGCGGCGTTAATCTGCAAATTTTGCTTGGCTTCTTAGAGAAGCCTCTTGACTTTCTATAAAAAAAGGGGTAGCCTACAGTACTAAGGGACCTTTTTTGGCTGAAAGAAAATAACATAGAGCTGAGAGCTCCAACCAGCTAGGGTTTTGAAGAATTGGAGGCTTGGGTCTTGAGGATTCAATCCCGCAGCACCTACCATTCCCTCCGTCGCTGCTGTATGCGTGAAGAGGCTAGCTAAAGCTGTTGTTTTCTTCCTTTCAGACCTGAATAGTGTTCAAATTTAGGTACTACTCTTGGATATGAAGCAGGAGCACACTTTGGTGGGTAAAAACTTGTTCCTATCTGCTGTACTTTCACTAGAAAACAATGTTTCTTGGTCCTAGCTCTTCCTATCTTCATCTAGCAGCTATATATGTTGTTATAGTCTTATGTTCTGATCCTAAGTTCTAAACACTTTTGTTTTTTTGGGTTGATTCTACTGGTGTTACTTACCTGCATATCTTTTGTATACTCATTTGGATCAAATTGGTATCAGAGCAAGTTCCTTCCTTGGGATTGCTCATTAGTTGTGTTTTGGGTAGCTTGGTTGCTATAAACATGGCTGCAAGAGGTGGTACAGGAAATCGGGGTCGTGGAGATCGATATGCTACAATTGAAATGTTTGAAGCGCTGCAGGAACAAATTTAGAACCTTACTAAGTGTGGAGGCTTCGGTTATTGCCTCGGTAAAAAGGCTCCAGATAACCGAGGACTTGTGGTATGGATAATCTGTAGTCCTATACGGGCAAGCCCTTGAAGATACACTTACTTTCACCGGCTCGGTAAAGATCCTCCTGTTAGCACTCCGGTTAATTACTGAGACATGCGTTCCATTGAGATCTCTGGAAGGAATGTAACCTAGCAGGAGGGGACCAAGGGCATTACGTGGCAGTTAGGACCACCATGGCCATGTGCTTCGTAACCGCCTTATCCGGTGCATCACCTATGACGTCACCAGAGGCGGTTACCTAAGCATGACTCCCACGCACTACCTTGGAGGCCAAGCAAATCCAGGTCTATAAATACAAAGGGATTCTAACCTAAAGAGGTATGCCATTCTTCCCTAACCCTAACTCTAGACCTAAACCTCTCTCCCTATATCTAACTTGATCGTCGGAGGGTCACTGGGCTGTCCAAGCCCTAGTGACTTGCTGCAGGTTTCAAGGTGGGTGAACGGAGCCATGGAAGAGAAGTATTGAGTCAGGCGAAGGTCCCTCCAAGTCTGAACCCCGACACTAAGGTTGTTATGCAAGCAACTAATGGTCAAAATCACAGGTATGACAGCGACCAAGGATTAGATTGTGGTTGCGACCTTAAGAATGACTTGAACCAACAATATGGGGAAGAAAGTGGTGGCTCAACTAATGAAAGAAGGGTAGAAGGGGAGGGGGCTGTGCAAAACAATGAAAGACCTAAACGATGGGAAGAGCGCATTGTATATTTGTATGTCCTCTACAGAATTCCAAAGAATATGGTGTGCAGGTTAATATTTTGGAGTTTGATGGTAATATGGAACCTGAAGCATTTTTGGATTGGGTAGATAGCATTGAAAGCTATTTTGATTTGAAAGAAGTGCCAGCTGAAAGGAAAGTGAAATTTGTTAGGGCAAAACTAACGGGTCTAGCTTCTACGTGCTAGAAGCACTTTCAAAATGACCGAGAAATACGTGGGAAAGGAAAAATTAGATGATGGGATAAAATGAAGGAGAAGCTGAAAGCTCAATTCTTGCCTTGAGACTTTGAACAAACTTTATATCAGAGGGAAAAAAACTTAAGGCACCGGGAGAAGATCGACTATGTAAGAGTATACTCAAGAGTTTCATAGGCTGTCCTTAAGAAGTACTTTGGCTGAATCAGAGAGCCAAAGGGTTACTCGGTATCTAAATGGTCTTCGAACGGGCATCCAGGACCAAGTGAGCTTGCAATGACCTTACAAAGTGAGTGATGCGTATCAGCTAGCATTGAAAGTTGAAGCACAATTAGCTCGTAACACATCAAAGAGGCCAAGAAATGATTACTGCTGTGGTCCATCCAGTAGTCAATCAAATAACTCTATTTGCGGTTGTCGAACAGCAGCTCCAACATGCCTAAATTAGCAAACAATCACTGGAAATGGGAAAGGAATCCAAACACAGTAAAGTATGCAGGGTCAAACCAATATCAAGTGTTATCGATGCTTTGAAGTCGGGCATAAGTCAACTGAGTGTCCAAAGAGAGCTAATGCGCATGTTAATCTTGCCGAGGATGATGGAGCTCTTGACAAAAGTTTTGTTGGTCATGATGATGGAAATCAATACCTCGAAGAAAATGAAGTGGATGCGGATGCGGATGAGGAAGAAGGAATTGATGGTGATCTGGTTGGTGAAAGACTTGTGAAGATTCCTTAAAACTTTGAGCAAGAAGTGTGAAAATTCAAAAGAACAAATTTCATCCAATAGAAAATAGCTCAAAAAAACAGTGTGAGTGTACAATGATAACTATAAACCTACCACAACATAAAAATCATTCAGCAATCCTCCCCAAACTGTACAATATTAGCCACTCCCAATTCAGATATCTCTATCCCACACAAAAACCCAAAAATCGATAGAAATAAAAATCAATAGACGAACAAAAACATAAACTGATACCCAATGAATCACACCAAAACAAACTTGGGTACTTGGATAGGCTCGGGTGGAAGAGATTGCATATGCAATGAAGATAATTGAAACAAAGCTAAACAAAACAAAATAAGGAACCAAAAAAACCTATGAAACAAACAGAATCTAAGAAATCACCATTGCAAAATCAAAAAAAGAAAAGAAAAAAGAATACAAATAAAATCTTCAGCCTAAGTTTCCCTCAAAAGTCAAAAATTACAGCTAAAAAGAGATCAATTGCTATACTTGCGCCTTCTCCAGCCCCTCGGAGGCATCCTAAACCGGCCTCTTGGTCCGCACATGCACCACTTATCTACTACAGACACTTAAAGTAAAGTACTGATGTATCTTTGACTTCCCACGTGGACATTAGCAACCATCTCCTGACGAAATTTAATTGTACTCAGGGCTCTTCAAAGTTTCAATTGTCTTTCGTAGTGTTACATTTTCCACAACTACACTTCCGATATGGCAAGTTCATTACTCTCCTACGATTACCAATTTGAAACACGGATCAATGAAAATAGAAAGGCAACAACATAGAACATGCAAATCGCCTTTCAAAAATCAAGCTAATGAGAAATTCACAAATTTGAGTAGAACATATATAAATGTCAACTGAAGAACAAAGAAATAAGGAAAGTAAGGATCGAAAATAATTAGAGCATAGGGAAATTCTTTAGAAAAGTTGTGATAGCAAGATTTTAAGAATTTTTACAAAGCAAAACTATTCCAGCAGTAGAAGAGGAATATGGGAAGCAAATCTGCGAAGACAAAATATTGCATTTGAAAGTAGTTGCAATTTATCAAAGAAAGAAGCGGAAATGAGAGAAAGACTAAGGAGGGTGTTGTTTAGAGAGGAAAAGTGTGTTGGGTATTAAATCAACCCTCACACAGAATCATTTATTTATATAATGAGATAGCTTGTTACACAGTGTAATTAAGCAATGTGGGACTAAACATAATATACTAGTATTCCAACACTCCCCTTCAAGCTGGGAAATAGATATCACACAAACCTAGCTTGTCACATAACATCTCCAACCGGGGCTTGAATAATGACTTGGTGAATATGTCAGCCAATTGAGCACTTGTAGACACAAAGGGAGTTGCTATAACACCATCTATCAACTTCTCTCGCACCAGATGACAATCAACCTCGATATGCTTAGTCCGCTCATGAAATACGGGGTTGGATGCAATGTGAATTACCGCTTGGTTATCACAATACAAATTCATAGGCAATTGCACATTGAATCCTATCTCCTCAAGAAAAGATTGCACCCACACAATCTCACATGTGGTGTGAGCCATGGCTCTATATTCTGCCTCTGCACTAGACCGTGCAACCACAGTCAATTTCTTACTCTTCTAATTAACAAGATTGCCACCAAGAAAAACATGATATCTTGTGGTTGACCTTTTGTCAGATGGGCATCCCGCCCAATCGAAAATAGTGAAGGCCTCACTACGCAAGTGACCATTAGCTCTATAAAATAGACCACACCCAGGATGAGACTTGAGAGATACTTTACAATTCTAAGAATGACCTCCCAATGTGGCAGACAAGGAGTAGACATAAACTAACTCACAATACTCACTGCAAATGAAATATCAGGACGTGTAATAGTGAGATAGTTCAATTTACCAACCAAACGACAATATTGATCAGGACTAGACAACAGTGCCTTCCCTTGATCAATGCATAGTTTGATCGTGCCACCACATATTAGGATCCATAGGGGTATCAACAGGTTTCACCCCCAACAAACCAGTCTCATCTAAGATATCCACCACATATTTTCTATGCGATAAATTAATGCCATCTTTAGATCGTGCCACCTCGATACCCAAAAAGTATCGCAATCTACCCAAGTCTTTAGTATGAAATTAGCTCTGCAGAAATGCCTTCAACTCATCAATACCTTTCTGGTCGTCACCCGTAATAACAATATCATTGACATACACAATCAATAATACTTTTCCTCGATCAGATGTGAGAGAGAAAATAGAATGATCAGACTAACATCGACTCATACCAAATTTCAAAAATGCATTACTGAACTTGCCAAACCTGGGAGATTGTTTATGCCCATAAAGAGCTTTACGAAGGCGACATACTTGAGAATGCTCCCCCTGAGCAACAAACCCTGGCGGTTGCTCCATATAAACCTCCTCAAGTAGGTTGTCCTGCAAGAAGGCATTCTTGACTTCCAATTGGAATAAGTGCCAACCGAAATTGGCCGCAAGAGAAATAAGGAGCCGAACAAAACCAAGTTTCTCAACGAGGGAAAAGGTCTCAGCATAGTCAACACCATAAGTCTGGGTGAAGCCTTTAGCAACAAGGCGAGCTTTGTAATGCTCAACAGACTCATCAGGATGATATTTCACAGTAAACACCTAGCGACACCCCACAGTTGACTTTCTAAAGGGTAGAGGAACCAACTCTCAAGTCCCATTATCATGTAGTGTAGAGATCTCCTCATCCATAGCTGCCCGCCACTCAGAAATAGACAAGGCCTCCTGAACAGTTTTAGGATCAAAGACAGAGGAAACAGAGCCAGTAAAAGCATGAAGGGAGGGGGATAAGTGATCATAAGATACAAATTTAGCAATAGGATGAGAGGTAGTACAAGTGTGAATACCTTTACGAAGAGCAATGGGAGGAGAAGGTGGAGAAGGGGGGGCCGAAGGAGACTGAACCAGATCTCACAATGGAGGAGAAGGTTCGGCGGCGGGCGGAGGTGGTTCTGGTGCAGCCTTGGCATGACAAACATATACCTACAATGGGGGTTGCCCGGAAGGAACCAAAATATGCATATACTTAGACTGATCCCCATGGGAGGAAGTTGGAAAATAGGGTAACGAGTCATTAAACGTAACATCAGCACAGACAAACTCGCGATGCAGAGTGGGAGAATAACACTTATAACCTTTTTGAATCCGAGAGTACCCCAGGAACACACAAACTTGATAGAGCGTGGATCAAGCTTATCGCGACTGTGATCAAGGGCATGAACATAACACGTGCACCCAAAAATTTTAAGAGGTAAAGAATATAAAGGACTATCAGGGTGCAAAATACTATAGGGAATTTGGCCCCTAAGAGCTCGAGAGGGCATACTATTCACGAGATATCCGGCAATAAGAACAACGTCACCCCAAAAGGATTTGGGTACCGACATCTGGAGTAAAAGGGCTTGGGCAACCTCTGTCAAATGGCGTATCTTGTGTTCAACAATCCCATTTTGTTGTGGAGTGCGAAAACACAAAGATTGATGAAGAATACCATGCTCATTGAAAAAAGTAGACAAAACATTATAGAAGTATTCACAAGCATTATCAAAACAAAATATACGAAGAGAAACATCAAGCTGAGTCTTTATTTCCAAAGATTTAAAAATGGAGGACAAGTCTGACCGGTGTTTCATGAGATAAACATAAGTAAGCCTAGAGTAGTCATCCACAAAAATAACGAAATAATGAAAACCACCACATGATGGAACAGGCTCAGGACCCCAAATATCTAAATAAAAAGGACGAGACACTCGACTCTCTACTCTAGGAGGAAAGGAAACACGGCGATGTTTACTGAACTCACAGACCTCACATGGTAAAGAAGCAAGACTACAACACGACGGAACTAGCTTTTTGAGATTCTGAAGAGAGGGATGACCAAGACAACAGTGATGCTCATATGGAGATACGGAAGTCTGAAGAGCAACAAAGGTAGGAGGCTTGCCAATGTCAAAATAGTACAGACCACCACGCTCAACATTGCCACCAATCTTCTTCCCCGTCTAAAGATCCTGAAAAACACAATAACTAGGAAAGAATGTGACTGAACAATTTAAGGACTAGGTAAGTTTACTAACAGACATAAGACTATGGGAAAAACGAGGGACATGTAAAATAGAGTCTAAGGTAAGGGAAAAATGTAAAATAACAAAACCTAAATCAGCAATATCAGAAGAGAAACCATCGGCCAAGGTGACACGAGAAGGTTTCGCAAGAGGGCGAGAACTAGAGAGGTGGATGGAGTGACTCGTCATATGATCGGTAGCACCAGAATCGATAACCCATGGATTTTTAGAGGCCAGGCAAGCAAAGGTGGAGCCTTTCTGACCGAACGTAGCAGTGCAGGAGGATGGCACGTGAGGCGTAGGCTGGGAAATCAGGAGATGATACTCATCCTCTAGAAAAGTAACAACATGTGGGGCAGAGCTGGTGACAGAGCTAGACAACATGGATCCATCATCCTAAAAAACTGAAACCTGATGAGCAAATGGGCAGCCATGAAGGATCCAATAGTACTCAACAGTATGATTAGTACCATGGCAATCATAGTTGTCAAATCGAGAATCGAAAAGACCCATTTGCGAATCGTGAATCGAATCGAATCGTGAATCGTTCCGATTCGGTCAAAATCTTGAAAATGCATAAAAAATGTAGATTTAAAGTTTGAATAATTAAAAGTGTTGTTTCATAAGATAAATAGACGATCTAGTGACACTAGTTGAAGTTTATTATACTCTGTTTTTTTGTTTTTAACGGACTTTTATATACTAATGTACACCCCACTTTTCTGATAAAAAAAAAATGTACACCCCACTTCCTGGTGATATATACACACCACGAACAAATATAATATATAATATGCACAGTTGTACACCACTAACTAGTGTATATAATATATAATATACACTCCACTAACTAATATAATATATAATATACACACCACTAACTAGTAATATAAATAAACTAATATACACTCCAGTAAAAGTCAGTACCCTCACCGACAGGAACGAGGTGCAATTCAAACAACCATGTCGACGTCGAAAACTTCGAAGGAGCTCGAAGCTTCTCTACGAGGGCTCTGGTCTTCGTGTTCTTCAATGTTAGGGTTCTCTTCGGGTCAGACAAGAAATTCTGACCCCTCGCCTCCCAGAAATTTAAGGTATTTTGTGATTTATGTGTAGAAACCCAACCCAACCCGCCGGAAAATCCACTAATTCGAAAACGAGGTGAATCGTACGATTCTCACCATTCACCTCATGATTCACCGATTCAAAAAATAATTCTGCGATTCTCACTTCGATTCTTACCTATTTGTGATTCATATAATCGATTTGAATCATTTTATACCTGAATTGAACCGAATCGTATGATTCGAATCGGGAATCATACAATTTCAATAACTATGATGGCAATATGTGCAGTGATGAGGCCCACGACCACGACCACGACCACTACTACTAGAATCACGACCACCAACAGATGACACCGGACCACTGTTACCAAAATCACGACCAAATCCATGGCCAAAAGTACCACGATTGCCTCCCCCTATCTCTCGATCACCACGATCAAAACCACGAGAAGAAGCACCACCACGAGAGATCGTGGTAACTAAAGCCGAGCGGGCAACAGGGATCAAATCAATAGCACTGGTGTCAGAAACAGATGCCTGGCAGACGTGATTGAACACCTCACTGAGAGAAGGTAAATCTTTATCACCCAAGAGATTATACCGGATAGAATCATAGGCTGGCGAAGGTAACCCAAACAGAAATTGAGCCACCTGCAAGTGCTCACGCTAGCTCGCCATAACCTAAATATCTGAATAAATGGGCTCACAAGTGTTGAGCTCCTCACAAACACCGCATAACTTGGCATAATACTCCTCCAAGAATAAGTTGCCAAGTTCAAGAGAAAAGAATTGTTGATGAAGAGCATAAGTCCGACGGAGATTATGAGCCCTATAAAACATCTCCTTAACCTTCAGCCACACCTTTTTCACTGTAGGTAAGAAAATCAGAGTATTTTTGATATTTTCCTCCATACTATTCCATAGCTCAACCCAAATCTTAGCATTCGCAGGAACCCAAGCACCATATGGTGCAGCAGTTGCCGCCGGAGGATCATCAGTAAGGTAATGATATTCTGACTCCCCCAAATAAAAGACCTCAACAACCTTAGCCCAAACAGCATAATTTCGACCATTCAACAAGGTGAAGGTATAGGACAATCTCTCACGAGACTGAGAAGAACGACTAACAGTACTACTTGTAGATGCAGAACTAGAAACAGATCAGATGCGGTGCCCGAGCCCATTGCAAATATACCAAGTAGCCAAAAGATAGAGCAAACAACAATAAACTAGGCCAATAACACAGAGGCAACCATGAACATCAACAGCCCACGATTACCAGTGAACAAGTTCAGTAAATTAACAAGACCAATAATAGACCAGGAGTCCAAAACAGCCAGACATAAAGCAGGGTAGCCGAATAATCCACAAACAAGAAGACATCAGAATACCAATGGCAAACTCACACCATATATTCAAAAGCAAACGGCAGAAGCAGCAACTAGAAGAGTCGTCGGAGCAATGCCAAAGGCAGGTGAGGGCTGGCGAGGGTTGCCGGAGGAAGAACGAGAGCCGGCGAGGGTTGCCAGAGACTGGGTTAGGTCCAAAGGTCTCCGGAGGCCAGCAAGTGGACGGCGGTGGTCGGTGAGTGTATAGCAGTGGTTGGCGAGGATGGTGGGTGGCTCGTTGGAGGTCGGAGGAGACGGAGGAGGGGTTGCCGGTGATCGTCGATGTGTGGGTATGGCGACGAGGGCTGGGGTAGGGTCCTTGGGGCTAGTTGCTATGAAGCACGGATACTCTATTTTGGCCTTCATATCGCGTATTGTATCCGTATCGGATACTGATACTCTCCGGATACGTATTCGATATGTTTTTTAAAGTATCCTGCTTTTAGAATTATATTTTGGTATCCCGATACGTTTCGGATACGCTTGGATATGTTTTGGATACGCACGAGGGTAAATATGTTATTACTTAGGGGTTAAAATAATTGCAGTTATACCTGTATTTTTCTTTTTCCCCTACCAATCGACACTAGAAACACACGGACGATATTCTCTCTTTCATCTCTCATCTCTCTCGACAACCTTGTAACTCTCTCTCTCTCTCTCTCGTTGTGTGGTGTGTGTGTGTATAACTATATAGAGATA
Source organism: Rhododendron ovatum (assembly GCA_019656835.1). Lineage (NCBI taxonomy): Eukaryota > Viridiplantae > Streptophyta > Magnoliopsida > Ericales > Ericaceae > Rhododendron > Rhododendron ovatum. Next base: position 24,418,125 of record CM033799.1, read on the forward strand.
GTTATATACATAAGTAGATGTAAATATATCTCTCGGCATGTGAAATGGTGAACTTGTGTAATAGAAAACTTTAATCATTGATGAAATTTTAGGAATTAAAAATTATATATATAATATATATTTTTTATTTACTTTTATATTCAACATATCGTATCCTTCTTTTTGGAAAAATCACGTATCTGCGTATCCATATCGTATCGTGTCCGTATCCCGTATCCGTGCTTCTTAGGCTAGTTGAGGGTTGGGTTAGGTTGTCGGGATTGATTTAGGGCTGGAGGGTGGGTTTGAAGGTGGTGGGTGGCTGTCGGCTATGGTGGGTTTAGGGTTTCAAGGGTGGTTTAAGATTAAGGTTAAGAACCCGCTCTGATACCATTTTGTTTAGAGAGGAAAAATGTGTAGGGTATTAAATCAACCCTTTCACATAATCATTTATTTATATAATGAGATAGCTTGTTACACAGTGTAATTAAGCAATGTGAGACTAAACGCAATATACTAGTATACTAGTATTCCAACAGATGGCTCCACTTTTTAACCTACATCAACCAATCATTAGCACAAGGCTCCCATAAAACTTTATGTTTAGAGTCATCTCAAGAACCTCATAGACTTAATGTGGGAGGAAGAAGATGAAGAAAGTTGTCAATGCTAGTTTTGGCAAGATCATACCGCTAATCCAACTACTCCCAGGCTAGTTATTGGAACAGTAGACCTTGCTTGCATATTTGTTGTTCTCAAGGAAAAACCTACTCCTAAAAAATGGCGGCAATCCTTTATATTGCAATTACGAATACTTTTACAGTAGAAATGTAACTACGTATGAATATCAATAAAAAAAACCAAAAAATTAGCTAACACTAGATAGAAAGATTTCTACATGTTCAATGTTTTTCTTCGAGAGGATCTCTATTGAACCCATAGCATCTGTTTTTTTCTTAGTTGCACGAAATGGGTACGAAAGTGAGAACGGGAGTGTAAGTATGGGAGTGAGCGAATATTAGAAGCTCTAAATGCTGGGAGCGTGAAAGGAATGAGTACATACATTACTAAAATTATGTAGCATAGAACACTTCAAAAGTACAATCATTTTTTGGAGAAAAAACATGGGCTAGTGTTACAATATATGCTTTTCTTTTCATGATATCATGACTTGGGCTATACATATGAGTTAAATTGAAGACCAAATTATAAAGCCAAGTGATAAATCCATGTTTTTCTATAAAAATATCATACAAAAGATCTCATCTTTGTAACGAGCGTGCTCCCATTTCAATCAAAACGGGCTCCTGTCAAGCTCCTTACATGAGAGTGCAGGAGCGCACTCCTAAGGTGGGAGTGGCACCACTTTAGTAGCTCCCTGCTACTAAGGTTTTTTTTTGGTTGTTTTGGGGAGTTTTCATCTAACAAAAGGAGCTTTTTGAAATTGCATAGTCGCTCACAAATGGAACATAATTTTATTTATCACAAACCATTAAGCAAGGGGAAAAACCTAAACAAGTAATAGAAGAAAATGAAACCATTTTAAGGTTAAAAAAAATACAAAGCCAAAACGTTGATTGGCAAGTAATATGTTACAAAAAGAAAAATTGTTTCTTTCAATGTCAAAATCAAGAAAATAGAACAATAAGTAAAAACAAATTCTACAAAATTAATCCTGTAACTGGAATATGATATACTTGAATAAGATCGTGAAGCACAAAAGATCTACCAAACTAAAGAAGAGGATTCGACAAGAACGACAAAACACAGTTCAGAAAAAATAAAGTTTGAATCACAAAAGAGAAGAACCTACAACATATATACAACTGCTCTTTGGTTGTATTTTGGATTCCTAGTTACAATCTCTTTTTCCTTTTCTTTGATTGGATGCATAGGAAGAAATGCAGCACAGATATATTTCCTATTTTTGTATCTTTCAGACAAATTTGAAACCTAATGTTACAAATCATTTCTCATTTTTGTTTTGATGAAAAGGAAGAAGGAAAGGAAGAACAATACACCTTATTTTCTTGTTTATAAGTCATGCTTAATAATTTAAATTGGTGTATGTGAAAGAAAACTCTTTTGATTCAGATCTAAAGATGAGAGTCACAGGGATGGCAATTTGCCCCCAAAACAATGGAAGCCCTTACCGATCCACTCGTACAGGGTGGTTTTATCCACTTCCCTTACCCATGGTGCAGTTTTGGTATTAAAATGAGATCCCAAACTAGGTTTAGTTTGAGAAGCAACCTCTGAACCAAATAACTGACCTGAACCATACTCATAATTGCACCGAGCAACTGTACACACATGCATATACATATATATAATCAGTCTCCCATAAGTACCATCTTATTTTAATAAAATGTGGACCTCCCTTTTCCGATTGAATTTCGATGATTCGAGCCGCTAAATATGTTCAGAACGTGATTTTAAGGGTACCCATGAAAAATCAGCAAAAAAAAGACTGGGAAGGGCTTCATTCGAGCAGTTTTTGTTTGTTTTTTATTTAATGATTTAAATAAAAATTGCTCAAATCAAGCCCTTACCGGTCATTTTTTTTTGCTTATTTCTAGCAAGTACCTTTAAAATCACGTTATGATCACATTGAGCAGCTTAGATTATCGAAATTCAATCAGAAAATGGGAGAAATAGGGATGACCGCATTTTAGTTAAAACAAGGTGGTCTTTAGGAGAGAAGGACTGATATACATATAGTTAGTCTCTTGTAAGTACTACCTTATTTTAATAAAATATGGACCTCCCTTTTCCGATCGAATTTCGATGATCTGAGCCGCTCAATGTGTTCAGAACGTGATTTTAAGGGTACCCAGTAAAAATCAGGAAAAAAAAGACTGGGAAGGGCTTCATCCAAGAAGTTTTTGTTTGTTTTTTATTGAACAGTTCAAATAAAAACTACTCAAATCAAGCCATTTTTGGTCATTTGTTTTGCTGATTTCTCGTGAGTACTCTTAAAATCACGTTCTGATCACATTGAGCGGCTCGAATCATCGAAATTTGATCTGAAAATGGGAGAAATAGGGAGGTCTGCATTTTAGTTAAAATAAGGTGGTCCTTAGGAGAGAAGGGCTGATATACATATAGTTAGTCTCCTGTAAGTACCACATCATTTTAATAAAATGTGGACCTCCCTTTTCCGATCGAATTTCGATGATCCCAGCCGCTCATACGATACTACATACACATATGGCAAGGGGGAAAAAAAGCATAGCGCCATATATGTAATTTTTCTAAAGTTGACATTGGCACCTGAATACTTAGGCTCTATTCCGCTTTCTCAAATAAGTACTTAAAAAATAAGGACATATTTTCAAGTATAAAAATAATGGGCTTACAAAAATAATTTTAATTTTTTTTTTGCAGGGTTTGGTAGATCTCATTGAAATCTATCAAACAAGATCCATATTGCATATTTTTTATTTATTTCAATAAGCCTATTATTTTTAAGCTTGAAAATTGCCAATAAATACTTATTTTTTAAGGAGAGAATCTGGAACATTATGTTGTTAATGGGCCTTGTTAGGTAATGTCTTTAGTATAAATTCATCTTGTACATATTCTTGTAGATGGAAATTGACCCAATGGTTTTATGCGCGCTTCTAAAGCTCGGAAAGGATCTTAATAGGTTACGCTCTCGAAAGTGAAGACGAGTTCATAACTTATTTCAACTAGCTTTGATAACCAACTGGGGGTAGCTCAGTTTTCAAAAATCTTTCCCGAATCCAACCTGATCCTTGAATCCTCGAATCTCCAATTTAGGAGTTTTGTGAAAAATAAAAACCTTTATTGGATTTGAACTAATGACTCTCACTATATACCTACCTATTACTAGGAAAAGAGCAAAAAATTGCTGACAAAATTTAATGAAATTCAACCAAAAAATGCAACAAACGAAGCCTTAAAAATACCTGTGGGGATTGACGAAAATCTGTCCTCAATGGCGGTGGTTTTGGTTGGCCAAGAAAATACTCATCATGGATTGGGTAGGGTATGGGTGTAGGTATATAGTCCAGGGAACATATATGGTTTGTGAAGAACTCGAGCTAAGCACCCCTGTTGCATCCATAGAGAGTCAGAAAGCACTCCAATATTCATCAGATCTAAACAATACAAGCCTACTTATAATAAACCAAAAGAACATAAGACCAAAATGTTGATTACACATTTCACATATTCTCACCGACGATTTTTTCATGTACCTTTAATACTTTGAGTGAGCTTTTTATTCACCACCAAATACGTAGTGGTTAACATTCCAGACATGGTGTATAGAAAAACATCAAACTCATCAAAGTATATGAAAAATCATCCACCACAAAAGCTTGTCCACCAATCACCAACTGTTGAACACCGCCTCCCTATACTGAACAACCTCAAGTTGGAAACATGAACCACAAAATCTCCACTGCAAGGCAATCTCTAACCCTGCCACAAGAGCATCGGTCCCATCTCCGCCAACCTTCACCTCTTATCTTTCTATCAAACAACCTCCATTATAAACCTCACTGTTAAAGCCATCCCACAAGTCCACAGCCACGAACCCACACCACCTCCATCATGCAACCACCATCAACATAGCCACTTCCCAATGCGTAAAATGCCCAAGAACCACCGGCCACCATTAAAAAAAGAGGGATATACGAAAGGAAGCAGAAGAAGAAGAGTCGTGCCAATGAAACCATCTTAAGGATCAAAAGAACGTAAGGCCAAAATGTTGATTACAAGTTTCACATATTCTCATCGATGATTTTTTCATGTACCTTCAATGCTTTGAGCAAGCCTTTTATTCACCACAAATACATAGTGGTTAACATTCCAGACATGGTGTATAGAAAAACATCAAACTTATCAAAGTATATGAAAAATCATCCACCGCAAAAGCTTGTCCACCCATCACCAACTGTTGAACACCGCCTCCCTATACAGAACAACCTCAAGCTGGTAACATGAACCACCAAATCTCCACTACAAGGCAATCTCTAACCCTGCCACAAGAGCACTAGTCCCATCTCCGCCAACCTTCACCTCTTATCTTTCTATCAAACAACCTCCATTATAAACCCCACTGTTAAAGCCATCCCACAAGTCCATAGCCACGAACCCACACCACCTCCATCATGCAACCACCATCCACATAGTCACTTCCCAATGCGTAAAATGCTTAAGAACCACCAGCCACCATTAAAAAAAGAGGGATATACGAAAGGCAGCAGAAGAAGAAGAGTCGTGCCACGCGACTGCCTAATTCTTCAAGATTGCTCACCAATCCTCTGCGACTCTCTTATGGCCTTCTGTAAACCTCTATTGAGTGTCTAAAGTAGACCACTAAACCCTAGAACTATTAATGAAGAAAAAGAACCTTGAAACAATTTAGGCGACAAAGATGGACATGTGGTAATCAGGAATAGGATTTTAAAATAGATATTGCAAGAGCAATGAACTAAAAAAATTGTCACCATAAAGTTTTAGTCCGATATGTTAAACTCTGTATAGTTAGGTCCAACATTGATTATATTTAGCCCTAAGTTAGCATGATTTAGTAGACTATGCCTATAAATACGAGTCACATAATACGCGGGCGGGTGGTTGTGCGGGATCGTGAAAGTGTCTTTCAAAAACCTTTTAAACAACTACAATTTGTGATTGCGACGATTGAGAGCGTGAGAGCAGAGCAAGGACTGAGAGCAGTAGCGAAGGCCACTTTGAAGGAGTAAGTGACTAAGATTGTACAATGCTATAAGCAAAATCATCAAAGAACGTCTAGTAGGCTAAAGGGAATTTAAATGTGGAAAAAAGGTTAATTTTGTTTCGTAACAACATTTGCTACTTCAAAAAGCTATCATAGAGGAAGAGGAAATCAAGGACATAAATTGTGAAGGACATAAACAACTCGCCGCTGGTGTTGGATGAGTAGGCCTTCATAAAGAGAAATAGCTTCATAGCTACGTGTGTATGCACATCTATATCTAAGCACCAAAACATGGCTAGTAGCTAAAGTAAATAACAAATCTATATTGCAACTATACATCCTGCAAGAGTAGGCATTCTCAGTAGCAAGTTCTGGTGCGTCATGTTAAAGTATCCAATTCCAAAACCAATAGGCTATGAGTGGAGAGGCCCCAGGCTCATATACAGGCTTTGGAAGTGATATTTAACTGTTGTGGAATGAGCTCTAACACTCCCCCTCACGTGCGACCCGACTCGCATGTGGAAAGGTAAACAAAGGATCCAACACATAGTGATCACAAACGAAATAAAGTGCTATTAAGGCTCAAACAAAAGGTAATCAATCACTAACGAAACACAGTCTTGCACAAATTCCTCTAAGAACCAAGCTATTATACAACCATAAGTTCATGGATCCCAACTAGTACTGTATGCATACCAACCAAGCCTTTGCTAATTACGTAGTTTCTCATTTGCTTAAAAGATCGTAGATTCCATACCAAGTATATAGTTAGCAATAACTCATGAGTGGCTTATCATCCTTGCAGTCCAAAGACACCTGTAAAAGGTAATGCAATTCAAAATATACCAGCTATAAAGAAGTAGAAAAAGAAAAAGAAAGAAAAAAAACTAATACCTTTGGTCATCTTGAGACTTGAGTACAGTCAAATCGATCATAGTCAATTCATGAGGTTTATGTCAAGTGCCATTGCCGTTGTATAAACCAATGTAATGCAGTACCCAATCCCAACGGGAACCAAACAAAAATCATAGGAACCATTCAAGAAAATAATATGTGCTCTAAGGACAACTTGCAAAACCTGTACATGTTTACTGTCTCCTAATTTTGATAACCAAAAGTGCAAATTAGAAAGAACTACTCTCATCCAAAAGAAAATGAGAAAGAAACTTGTAACAAAATATACAAATCTGTAACAAAATTTAAAAGAAAATAATCAAAAGATTCAAACAAACCAAAACTATCTATACTAGTAAAGGATCAACAAACAATTTTAACATAAAAATACTCAACAAACCACAAAAAAAACTAACTTGGTACATAGTTACAGCCAGTGTTCTAAAAATCGGGTTTAATCGCTGATTAATGGGCGATTAATTAGTTTTATGGCCTCTCCGATCAAATAAATGTCTGGGCATTTGAATTAGGCGGTCTAGAGATTAATCGGGGTTTGGCGGCAATTAAACGACGATTTTGAGCGTGAGTCCGATGGAGAGGAAGTTATGGATGGATATGGAGAAGAAGAGGAGTAATGACTAATAATTCCGTACTTGGTTTTATTTGGTTTGAACGTTGACCTTTGTAATTGACTGGTAATTTCATACTTGGTTTCATTTGGTTTGACCTATGAGCATTGAACTTCTCATTATGGATTGACTAGTTATTTGGTAGTACCTAGTTTCTATGTCTCTATATTTGAATTGTAGAGAACCGTTAACATTGAGTATCCAATAGCCAAAGAGAACTAGGAAATTTTTTGGGAGAGAAGATATATCACATCAACTAGGAAATCTGCGATTATTAATGCTATGGAGGTTGCAGAATATTTTTTTAAAAAAAAAACCGACTAATTGCCAAAAGGCGATTAGTGGCCGATAAATAGGTCTCAAAGCTCAAAGGTGGTTTGTCCGCGCGCCTAGTGCCAAGCGCCTTTTAGAACATTGGTTACAGCTGAGATTGTGTATACAATGAAGATGATGGAAACACCAAAGTCATACACATTCAAAAGAAAAACAAAAGAAAAACAAAAAATAATAGATTTAACCATATAGATCTACCACGCGGGGGTGGGGACTTCAAAGTTCCAAATTAGTCATCTATAGCATACTTGTTTGGTCAATCGCAACAACAGCCCACAATATGGCAAAGTTCGGTCTTAACCTATCTTGGTCAATTTGAATCATAGACGTATAACAATTAAAAGAGCACAACAATAATAAGAAGAAGCTAGTGGCATAGAGTGCTAGCTTTCATATTTATCCTCATAGAATATGCAAAACCCCTTCAAAAAACTAAGTTGATTTCAAGGTGAAACCTACGAGGAAATATGGTCAAATCCTTCGAAGCATGAAAACGAAAACCTAAAGGCCTATAGACTCTTCAGTTTTGGGTGCCAGACCCCGTGTTGACATGACACTGATATGAGTTAGACACTAGTTTGTGTTCTGGAGAAGAAGAGATATATTTGGCCAAAGGCTAAATAGCGCAAACAGATATCATTAACTGATGGTAACTAACAAGAGAAAAATACTAGTGGTTTATTAGTGATTAAATGATCTTGAGTGAGTATTAGAAACATTTAAAATACCATTTACGTTTGAAGTAAAGTATCAACAAAGAAATTCTAAAAGTAATTTGACAGCATAAAAAATATTTTACCTTTACCCATTTGTATTCTTGAGATAGGTCTCTGATATGATGCACTAGCACCTTTTTGGTTTTCCTGGTCTTGATTATATAGGAGCTTTCTAAAATTACACATCTGCTGACATCTAGAAACAAGATATATCTATAATCTAAAAACAAAAGCAATGGCAAAAAAAGGAATGAACATGTGATAGAAGAAATGAAACCATAACGAGGACCAAAAAGTTAACACGAAGCTAAAGCGCCTATTGGTAAGTACTATGTTAACACAGGAAGTTCTTGTTTCTTTCTCTCTTAACATCAAGAACAAAGAACAATTACCAATAACAATGAACAAGACTCTCTCTCGGAACATCAAGAACAAAGAACGAACATATAGTTTATTTTAGGATAAATAGTTGTGTAAATGGAACACAATGACCATAACACAATAAGCCTGTACCCAAAATGAGAAGCAAACAAAATCCACCACTAGAGAAACATTGACAAGAACAACAACACACTTCAAAAATACTACAACTTGGATAACAAAAGAGGCGAACAAATAGGAGAACCCACTCATTCCTTAAAATAACCCCAAAATCTTCAACAAAAGACAACAATCTATAAAGCTATTGCCCTGAAGCCATCCTATCACCAAAAATCCATAGTCCATACAAAGTTAAATACATTGGAAAACAAAGGCTAAGAAAAATTAAGCATTGGACATAAGTCCATAGTATTGTAGAATTAGCAATTTAGGGACAAACCACAAGCAGGAGTTATTTAAGAGCGATAAAAAAATATCATTCAGTTTTGGATGACCACTATATACAACATAATACCTGTTATTAGACCACCCATTCCTTCTTCGAACAATATACGTGATGCACAACTGGACATATATTGTATTTGTTAGTTGCAAATTTGAAATGTTGCAATACATCTGTCTCTCTTATGATGCACTAATGAAAGAACCTCAAACCAGGTGAACACAAGCATGGCAATCATGAAATTTAAGAAAATAGAAAAGGGCACATATGTACTTAGACAACTCCTGTTGACTCATTAAGAAAATAGTTAAGCCTATATGTGATTTCCTAAAGTTCAAAAATGAAAAACAAAAGCAAAAAAAAAAAAAAAATACGAGCTTAATATAGTACATAGATCTGGATTACATATCACTAAATTTTGGTTTATAAGTTTGAACATCATATCTTTCAGATTCTACAATCACACAACCACTCTTTGATTGTATTTTGGATTCCTTGTTAAACTTTCTTTTCTATTTGCTTTGTGTTAGATGATGGATCTATTTGTATCTAGTGTAATTACGTGTCTTATCATGTATTTAGTTTAAGTATCTAGGACCGTAGTGCAATTATTATACAACTTGTATATATATTTTATGTTGAATGAAATTAACCCTAATAGGTTTTCTCCCTATTACGATACCCTAAAACTGAACATGGTATTAGAGCGATAGAACCTGGCGACCTACAACGTCCTTCTCATCGATCAACCAGACCCCGACCAAAAGAGATATGGCTCTTTGACCTTCTATGGCATTTCTAGTGCTCTTGTTCGATGCTGCTTACTCGTGAACAGTACTTCGTGTGAACAATGCTTCGATCAGTCGAGGCTTGCCATCACCATCGATCACGATCACGATCATCGATTTGTTCTTTTTTTGCTGTCGCTGCTGTTGTTTGTTGTTGTCAATCAATTTGATCGCTGGTGACGTCCCTCAAGCTTGTCACCGACATCTTTGCCGTCTTGTCGCCGTCGATTAGATCTGTTGCTGTTGCCATCATTTTTTCTCGCCGATCAGATCTATTTTTTCTTCTCTCATGAAGTTTCAGCACTGTTTCAGTCAGATCCGAAGGTATTCAGTTGGTATTTTTGAGGTTCTAGGGCTATTGGAACCTTTATTTATTGTTTTTGGATTCTAAAGTTGCTGGGTACATTGTTTATTATTTATTTGCCATTATTGTTCTGCTTTCAAGATGTCAGAAGAGAAAAAACAGGCTTCTACTAGTGGCAAGGATGAGTTGAGTCGTGTAGGGACTCTAGATAACTCTCCACTGGATATTTGTCCCATCAAACTGGATGGCACAAATTATTTACTTTGGTCTCATACTTTTACATTAGCTATAGAAAGAGCTAAAAGGACGTTTGAGTTCATTGAATGCCTTGTTACTGATCCTACTACTGATGTTGAACTCAAGACGTTTAAGTCTCATCGATCTTTAGTCATGACCTGGTTGTTTAATTCTATGAAGACTGATATTCATAGTCCTTTCTTGCTTCTTGACACTCCATATATGGACAATTGCCAAACAGACTTATTCTCAGCAGGGCAATGATACTCAGTGTTTTGAGTTGCGAAAGAGACTTCGTACTATGGATCAACACAATTGATCTGTTGCTGTTTACTTTGCTGATCTCAGTGGGCCCTGGTAAGAATTTGATTATTATCAGGGGTTTTAAGTAGTCTGCTTCGTTGATGCTAGTGCTTGGTTAAAAAGAATAGAGAAAGAGCGTATGTATGACTTTCTTGCTGGTCTTGATGTGGAGTATGATCCAATTAGAGTGCAGGTGTTGGGCCGTGTTCCATTTCCATCTTTGGAAGAAGCCCATGCCATTGTTCAGCAAGAGGAGAGTAGAAGGGGTGCTATGTTACAAGCTCATACTTCTTATCGTTCTGCCTTGGTTGCTATTTCGCAGGGACAGCTTGGGTCTGGCAGTGGAAAGTCTCAGTCTGGTACTACCAGTAGGACCATAGACCGTATGTCACTCTAGTGTGATTATTGCCACAACATTGGACATACCAAAGATTTTTGTTGGAGAGGTCAAGGTCGTGGTCCCGGGCATTCTCAGGCTCAAGCACATGTTTCAGAATTTGCTACCTTGTCTAATTCTGGGTTCAATATAGGAGTTCAGTCACCTTCTGATTTTGTTGGTGGTTTCTCTCAGGGGGAGATGCAAGCTCTCAGGCGTCTTATGACTCGGGCTGATTCTTCTTCTACTATAGCTCTTACTTCCATAGTAGCTCCTACTAGATCCTATTTTGCTCATTCAGGTATTCTAACTAGTGCATTTACTGCCTCCTCGGGTATTCCTTGGATTATCGATTTTGGTGCTTTAGATTATATGACATGTTGTTCCTTTATTTTTTATTCCTATTCTACTTGTTCTGGTAAGGATAAGGTTCGAATTGCCGATGGGTCGTTCTCTGCCATTTCAGGAAAATGTTCCGTTCACTATTCTCCCTCTATCTCTCTCTTCAATCCTCCATATTCAAAACTTTGCCACTAACCTTCTTTCAGTTAGTAGTTTTACTCATTCTGTAAACTATTTTGTGACATTTTTTCTTTCACACTGTGTCTTTCAGGAACTGAAAACGGAGAAGGTGATTGGTAGTGGTAAAGCACATGGTGGTATCTATTATCTGGAGCACGCACCTCATCCATCTCAGCCATCTTTATCATGTGGACAAGCTCTACAAGCATATATGAGTTCTACTTTTTCTTTGTTACATCGGTGGCACCGTAGATTGGGTCATCCGTCTTTTGGGATATTAGAGAAACTCTTTCATACTTTAATTAAACATTGTCCTAGGGATCCATTTTTTTGTGAAGCTTGTGGGTTTGGGAAACATAAACGCTCATTTTATGCATCTATTAATAAACGAAGTGATTATCCATTTATGGTTATCCATTCTAATGTTTGGGATCCTTCTCCACAAATTAAAAATACTCATTGATATCTAGTAAGTTGTTAAAAAACTTTTGATTTTTTCTTACAAAAATTGTATTATTTTTAACATTCCGTTTTGCGGACTGGACAAAGAATTTGGGACGGAGGGAGTATTACTAGAGATCTTGAGCACTACCCAGTTGATATCAAGCCCCAGAAAAAAAGATTACTAGATCTGGTGGTCGTTGGAGATGCAACAGAGATACCTGGAGTTGATATGGTTTAGATGAGGGTTCGACGTAGTTGTTGGGGTTCAGGCGAGGTCGCTGGAGTCCGACTGACTGGGCGGCGGAGTCTGTAGAAGATCGGAGAAGGCTGAGAAGGCAATCTTAGTGTTGTTGAGAACCGAGAGTACTTTGCCAGAGAGCGAAGATCGTCGGAGATGACTATAATGATGTCTTCAGTGGTCGGTGATGCAGATGAGGGCTAGCGAGTGGTCAGAGAGGGCCGAAAAAAGGGTCGACAAAGATGGGTTTCTCAGATAGGTCTAAGAAAAAGAGATCGTTTGAGAGAGAATAGAGACAGGCTCCCTGGCTCTGAAAAAAAGATAAAGACGATACTTGGTCGAGAGACCAGGAAAAGAAGAGAAAGGAGAAATCAGGTTCTTGGAACCCACTCTGATACCATGTCGACATACTCGATTGATATATATTATTCTTCTCAAAATGAGGTACAATATATAGACTGGATACAAGGTAAAATAAGGAAAGAGAATAAAATCAAATAAAATCAAATCCCTAATTGATTCTACCTAATTGAGTATCTTCCTAATTACATTCAATACATTAAATACAGTCAACAGATACTAACCAAACCTATGCTAATAAATTGACTTCCCTCACAGTTAAACAATCATACATTCCTCACCAGGATTTCAAACAAACAACTCCTCATGAGTGACATATCATAAATTCCTCACCAGGATTTCAACCAAACTACTCCTCATGAGTGACTTATCATCCATTTAGTACAATGGTACGTGCAAAAGGGAGAACATATCAAACTGGCAAGGGCAAATCAACATTATAAACTAATGAAGCCGTATTTCATCCAAACTCATCCAATCAATCAACTATTACTGAAAAGATGACGAGTTTCCCTTTCTTTTCCTATGTTTACCGTCACAAGTCAAAAAAGAGAGAGAAAATGAGCAGTTCCAAACAGTAAAGCAATACCCTCTGTCATATTGACTGTTGCCAGTTGGATTATAATCAATTCAGGTGATTTTTGTCCTGTGTCATTGCCCTGTATTATCATCTCCAATGTTGTTCCAAATTAATTAGATTACTAGCAGCAAAACTAGCATTATAAAACCATGCAATCAGATGATGTGTATAACAGGAACAATTTCGGAAACCTGTTTATGTTAAAATCCATTCAATTTTAGTAACCACTGTTTTTATCACTTGGTGACTTTGTGTCACAAATTTGTACAACTTTGTCACAAAAAAAAAAAGACACTGATGAAAGATAACAGGAGAAAAAAGAAAAGAAATCAGTAGTGAAACAAAAATGTGAGGAAAAACAAAAGATCCACATTCTTGAAGCCAACATCAATAGCCATCAAACGACAAAATGGTAGAGAAAACAGATTACTAATACTGAATAAAGCTTAGAAGGAAAGTTATTCCACATTATATATAAAAGAACCTCATTTATTTGGTGAATCTTTTGAGGGCAGCCTCTAATCTCCAATACTATCCGCAAACTTGGCCAGACGTGAGAAAAAAAAGTCAAGGAAAACCACACAAAGTCAAGGGCTCCGAGGTCTTTGAAAGAAGAATTTGTTTTTCGAATTACAATGCCCCAAACAATAAGAAGCGAAGATCCTCTAGAAGGCAAGATATCCCATAAATGTTAGGTGCTCACACACGACCTAGGTATCAATGGTGCATATCCTTTCCTATTATTTTTGTCAAGAAGAGCAGGGTTTGAAATATATAAGTTGCACATAGACCCCGGGTATCCTCGAAAGGGGTTCCTTGTCATGCTCAAAAAAAAATTTTAAAAACAAGAAGTTAATTGTTCCAAAAGAGTAGCAAGTTTATATTTCAAAAGAGACATTGTCAACTACAAATTAAAAAAGGAAGAAGTCAAGGAGAATAGTGCTCAAGGGCTAACGGGTTACTTTTAGCAAGGCACAAAACTCTTTTTTGCCTCTCCTCCCTATTCCATTATGATTGATTCACTTTTTCCTTCATGAAACCAAGTCACCAATAGAAAAGGAATTGAAAAAGAATAAGAGGCACAATTGAGAAAGGTGTCATGCATTGTGTTTGTGTGCGTTTATCGAGATTTCTTCACTTAGGTGTTCTTTCACTTTCCCCCCTTTTCAGCATTATCCAATAAGAGCTGGTGGAGAGTGTGGGCAAGGCGATAATGGTAGTGTGTAGGGTGTGGATGAGGCGGGCCTTGGGCCTTTGGCTAAGGCAAGGGAGGCAAGAAGTGATGCAAACCAAATCAAATGATAGATTTCATAAGAGAGAGAAATCCCTAAAAGGATACAAATAGGCTATCAATATTCTTTGATCAATACATCAAAAAACAACCTAATGAAAAACTCAAGACTCCTATTTATAGACTCAAAGACTACTAATACTAAAGACATTAAAATGACAATACCCTCAAATTGTTCACCCAAAAGATGTTTCTAGGAGCATAAGCACCTTCTTTTTCAATATGATTCTAGTGCTACACTGATTCTTCAAACAGTCAAATAGTGCTAGATATGATGTTCATCACTTGAAAAGCACATAATTTAAGTATCATGCAAAATGTCCGAAAAATGAATATACAAGCTTTGATGCATAATCAAGGTATGCTGAAAACAGGCTTAAGAGAAGAATGATAGCCAATGGCTGTAGCTCATTTATGTCAGAAGTTAAATGGGAGGAGTAGTAGATAAGAGAATATGTCTCAAATAGTAGTAGATACTTTTAATTGAAGGGAAATAGTTTCTCCTTTCTCTTCTTTTTCCCTTTTTTTTGTGCTTCAATTAATCATCAACAATAACAAAAATATACTCCTTTGTTACAATATTCAGGAAATGGATGTCAAAAGATTAAGTTAAGATTGCAAGGGATTAGATAGGTCCATCTATATACCCAAAATCCTTCCAAAGAAACTTTGGAGCTCCACTTCAGCTTCTGCTTCACAATAAACAACAAAAATCCAACAATCTGTCAGAGTTGGCTCAAACTTATTGGGGGCCGGAAGAAAACTCCCAATATTGAGCCCCTACATCTTCAAAAATTTATTTTAAAAGCACAAAAGAACTACAAAAAGTTACCAAAATTTAACCTAAATCTAAAAGTATATAATTGTAAGAGAGAAACATTACCTATTGAATTTTCAAATACTTATAGATAACTTATATTGAAGTGGGACCCCAAATTTGTTCCAAAACTTGGAGGCCGGTAGTGCTTGGTTCCTCCGCAGCCCCTCTGAGCTGGCTCTGTAACCTGAACATAAAATCAAAGCACTATAAGAATGGAACTAAACACATGAAAAATAGGAACTTAAAAGAACAAGAAGATAAAATTAGCTAATGATTTAGTGCAAGTATTCAAAATCTGCTCATTAGATATGATTTGATCAGCTCCCTACAATCTGCCAAAAAGAACACGAAGGGAGGAAACACAGAGAGTGAACCAGAAAAAATTACATATGCACGATAACTCACTGGTTGGGGAATAGATTGGCGTGATTGGGTCTACTTCGTGGCGGAGATTGCGGCCTAGTACGAAGCAATGATTCGGTGGTGGTGTGATGAAAGTGGCCATGGCAGTGAGTTAGTCTTCTTCTCCAACCAAGAGGCCTCTCCTTTTCCGAGCGCTTGGCTTTAAAGTTATACTTTAGTAACTTAAAAGGGCAAAGTGCATTTTTTTAAAAAGTATTGTGCATGTGTGTCGTGTGTGTGTGAGTCATAAAAGAAAAAGAGAAAAAAAAACAAACCCAGATGGAGAGGTTCTGTATTCTACGTTAGAGAGAGAGAGAGAGAGAGAGAGAGAGAGAAAGAGAGAGAGAGACCTGCGGTGGAGGAAGAAGAAGAAGGAGAAGAGGAAGGGCAATTAGGGTTAGCTTGAGTTTAAGACTTTTTATGGTAATACATGCTTTCCTATACTTAAATCTATGATTTTATTGTTCAATTCCATACTTGGCATATTGCTAGCTCTGAATTGAATCCATGGGAGAGAGTTTTTGAGGTTGGAATTGGGTTTAATTTCAGAAAATTCGTGCATATTATGAATATGCATAACTGTGTTGAACCAAGTTGAATCTGTCCTGTTTTTGACGAATTTATTCAAGGTACCTAGAAATCTTCTAAATTCTTGAAAAAAAATCCTGAATGTTCATCTGTGAGTCTATTACATCGTGTTAAATTTTCAGAAAATAACACGAAGTGTCTTGGCCTACAAAATTCGTGGACTGAACTGGTGTCTGGTTCGCGTCTTTGCTGGCAGCACAGACACGTGTTGGAAAAACAGGCATAACTTTTAGCTCGGGTATTGGTTTTACGCACCGTTTCTTGATTGTGAAACTAGACTCATATATGTTTCTGAATATGTATGGATTGTGTCATGGTTCTTTCTAGATTATAGCAGTTTTTGAATTAAAGTTAAGGTTTTGGTACTTCTGAAATTCTGGGCAGCTTTTGGCTTGTGTTCTTCATGAAATTCCTAAAGTTTAAGCATGTTGGGTGGACATGAGATCTTATGAGTCTTAGGTATTGGTAAGTTGGTGATGTTTTGGCTTTGGAATCACTTGAAAAGGTTAAGAACTCAATTTATTGTGAATTTTTGAACGTTGGTCTGATCTTGAGAATCTGTTTTGAGATAGATTTGTGAATCTGTTGTGTTTGTCAATTTTCCCATCCTTATAGTTTGAATTTGGTCTTGATACCTTCACAACTCTTGAAGTACATCCTCTTGCGAAGGTTTTGACACCAAAATCGTTTGATAATGATAAAAGACTCGACACATAGTGATTTGTCGAAATTGGGACTGTTTTGAGATGTTTCTATGCGGAATCGGCACATGTTTGGATTCATGTTATGATTTTATTTGAAGTTAGGGTATTCTGAGCATAAATAGGATTGTTTTGACATTTGTTATCTAGTTGATTTGGTGCAGGACATTATTAATGCATTTGTTAAAGTCTTTCAAGTATTTCTATACTAAAACGTTTGGCTTGTGGATAGGTGACGAGTCGGTGAATCAAGGAGCACCAAAACCATAATAGTACTTTCTTTTGGAGTACAAGGTGAGTGTTTGATTCATAGATGTTGTTCTATATTGAATTGAACTTGAATGTTGGCTTAGTGCCCGGTGATTGGCTTTATGCCAAAAGGCTTTTATGCCTTAAGTTATTGGCTGTGTGCCCGGTGATTGGCTTTATGCCTTAAATTATTGGCTGTGTGCCCGGTGTTGCTTTTAATTGCTTTTGGTTTCTCGATAAACTGTTACAAGTTGGGATTATCTTTTAGTTGTACATTTAATATGGAATTGCATCCATGTCTCATAAACACTCCCGGATTCCATTTCGGAATCCAGTTTTGCAGGTATTGTAGATATCCACTGCTGATCGTCGTGGGGTTGTACCCTCGCTTAGGGTAGCATGTTGGGAAGGCTGGACTAGTTTTGGCAAAATTTTGTAGATAGGGATGTAGTTGTAGCCTATGTTTATATTTGGTTAATTGTATAGTTTAATGCTTTCTTAAGACTTTCACTGTGTTTGTAAGAACTATATATATTGCGTTATCAATAAAATGGCTGTTGGTTAACTTAATTGCTAGAACTTGAGTTACAGAAATAGGTTGGTGGTTGATGTTGCACCCTCACGTCGGTTCGAGCTCATTTGAGTGTTGGCCCGGGGTGGAGTGTGATAGCTTGGTGATGATGGTTTTTTGTGAGTATGCCGGCTAAACAAAAAACAATTGTGTTTCCAAATCAACAAATGGGAAACGAAATCCAAATCAGATGATGCTGCATAAAAACCGCGTTGCCCAAACCGAACTCCCTATTTTTTTTTCTCTAAAGAAAGCATTAAAATTACTCACAAGAAGAACAACAAACATTTTGAACCCAGAAAAAACAAACACAAAGAGAGAGAAGCACCCGTTCGAATCGCTGCCAGAACGAAAGCGTAAAACCAAAGTCTTCCTATCAAAACCACCAAACGGTGTGGTTGCAAACAAATGGCAAGCACCAAAGTCTCCCACAAGTCCACAACCATCCCAAGTCCACTCTCTCTAAAACACGTAACATTGTGGTTGCATTCAATGCAACAATTAGAAGCTACAAGACCCAAGTATTCCATCACCAAAACGCGCATAATGGAATGCATTAAGGGCAGATTGGATACAAGTATAATTTTTGGGGGATTATTTATGGAGAGGATAAGATAGTAGGGGAATTAGTTATTGAGGGTAGACCCACATTAATGTGACTTTTATGGAGGGGAATAAAATGGTACTTGTTTTGGATGAAGGATAAAATGAGGGATAAGAAATGATGGATGATGTAAAAAGCTATTAAATGACTGATTTGCTCTCGTGCAGTCCCAAAATTAGTTATTAATTATATAATTGTAAAACTGAATAAATTTATTTATTTTGGACAATTAAGCTATAATAATTTATTTTAATAATAAATAACTTATATATATATATATATATATATAGAATATGTTTCAATCCGAAAAAAGGGGTAGACAGGGTTTTTTGAGTGTATGTGAAGCACATGATTAAAACTCATACATTTAAAAAAAAAATTAAAATCTCCATAACTCATACATTGCTCTCTCTTTCTCTCTCTCTCTCTCTCTCTCTCTCTCTTCCACCAATTCTCGAAATTCCTTCAGCCTCTAGCTCACGGTTCACTGACGATGGCAGTGATTCACGACAGCGATGAGTGGTACCAGCGACGATGGGTGTTCGTTGAGGTAAGGGTTTCGAAATTTTTAATTGTGTAGCGCTTTGATTGTTGAATTTCAAGATTTTCTGAAAATTGGGTTTAGGGTTTTGAATTTGAGGGCTATAAACCTTTCTCATCTAGTCTTTGCAGATATGTTTATTGTTTGTGGGACTAATTCTCAGACCTTCGCTACTATTGCTGGAGTGTTGGAGGATTTCCATCTTTTTTCAGGTTTGCAACCAAATTTGAACAAGAGCGCTTGTTTTTTTTGCTGGGGTGGGTTCTGATATGAAGTTGGATCTTAGGGCTATTCTTAATATTCCTGAAGCTTGCTTACCTGTCAAGTATCTAGGGGTGCCCTTAATTTCTACTAAGCTAACACATTCAGGTTGTGTGATTCTCAAGGATAGAATGCTCAGAAGGATTCAATCGTGGTCAAATAAATTGCTTTCTTTTGGAGGCAGAGCTCAGCTGATTAGCTTTGTCTTGTTTAGTATACAGGTATATTGGTCCTCTATCTTTATCCTGCCTCCGAAGATTATGAAAGAAATAGAAAGTATGCTAAGTGCTTTCCTTTGGAAAGGGGTGGAGCTAAAATCTTTTGGGGTTAAGGTGGTTTGGTCTTCTGTGTGTCTTCCTAAATGTGAAGGAGGATTGGGTTTCAAAAGAGTTAAAGAATGGAATCGGGCTGCTATGCTAAGGCACTTGTGGGCTCTCTGTAAAAAGGAAGATATCTTATGGGTCAAATGGATTCATTCTTGTGTGATTAAAAATCGTTGTATCTGGTCAATGAACCTTCCCAATGACTCCTCTTGGACCCTTCGAAAGATTTTTGGTTTGAGAAGTGTAGGTCAGAAGTTTATTCTATCCAGCATTGGTAATGGCTTAAGCACCTTCCTTTGGTTGGATAATTGGCATACCCTTGGCCCTTTATTTCAAAGATATGGGAATCAAGTGGTCTTCAACCTTGGTAGGTCTCTTCATGCAACAATTAGTTCTATTATTCATAATGGGACCTGGAGATGGCATAGAATGAGGCTTCCTATTGTTCGAGAAATTGTGGCCTCCACAGATCCTAACCTCACATCCCACATGTTGATAGGGAGGACACTGTTACTTGGACTTTGTCTGTAAATGGTTCTTTGTTAGATTATTGAATTAGTTCGTTGTTCGGAGTTTCATTATTTATCCTTAGTATGTAAATAGTTAATTAGTTAGGACGTCATTGTAATTGTTGTATCTTGCGTTGTATATATACCCAGTTTAATGAAAGTTACCCTAATTTTGGGTTTTCCACAAATCGATACTGTCGTCTCTCAACTTTACATGGTTTCAGAGCAGAGATCCTAACCCTGACGTGGGATTTCCCTTGCACCAATCGATGAACAGTGCCGCGTGAACAGTAATTGATGAACAATGCCGCGTGAACAGTACAGTGAACAGTACCGATGAACAATGTCGCGTGAACAGTACAGTGAACAGTACCGATGAACAGTAGCATTCTACTATATCAACCAGTTTTAGCCCTATTTGCCACTCAGATTTGAAACCTAGGGTTCTCCGACAGTCTTCTGGCCCTGTTCGGACCTCTGACCACTGCTTTCTGGAGTCGCCTTCCCTCACCAGAGCTCGCCAGAGTTTTCCAAGTCGTTTCACGTTCAGGTCAGGTACTTTCAGGCTTCCGCTGCTGCTAATTGAGTTCAACCGAGTCAGTTTGAGTTGACCCAATGAGTTTGGGCACCTTTTCTGCAATTTCTGGGTTAGTCTTCTCTTGTTTGCTGCTGGTTGTAGCATTTTGGCATTTTTTAGTCGATTGTTACTACTAGGGGTTGATTGTTCGTGGATTGTTGAAGTTTGGGGCCCCAATTGATTAGGTATTGCTTATTTTGAGTTGATTCCCTTGATTGGAGTTATTTTTGGGAATTGTTATTGTCTGGTACTTGTTCACTACCTTCTGTTGATATGGCGGGTAATCCCAACCATGTTCCAACTGGCCCTCTTTCTTGGGAGGAGATACAAGCTCTCAGGCGCCTACTGGCTTGGCTTGATACTCCATCCACTATAGCTCCTACCTCCACAACAGCTTTCTCTACAAGTATTCCAGCTAATGCATCTTCTTTTTCGTGGATCATAGATTCTGGTGCCACAGATCATATGACAGGTCATTCTTCATTTTTCAACTCCTACTCTACATATTCCGGTAAGGATAAGGTTCGAGTGGCAGATGGATCCCTATTTGGTGTTATTTCAGGGAAAGGTTCCATTCGCTGCTCTCCAACCCTTCCTCTTTCTTCAGTTTTTCATGTGCCAAATTTTCCTACTAATCTTCTCTCCGTTAGTAGTCTTACATAATCCTTAAATTGCTCAGTGACCTTTTTTCCTACACATTGTGTCTTTCAGGAACTGGGAACAGGAAAGGTGATTGGCAGTGGTAGATCATGTGATGGCCTTTATTATCTAGAGTCTGCTCCTCGTCCATCTCCTTCACCCATGCCAAGTGGTCTGGCTCTGCAGGTAGATACAAGTCCAAGTCTCTCCATGTTAGATCAGTGGCACCGTAGATTGGGTCATCCATCTTATGGGATTTTAGAAAAACTTTTTCCTAATCTAACTAAACATTATCATCGGAGTCAGTTTTTCTGTGAAGCCTGTGAGCTTAGAAAACATAAGCGTTCTTTTTATGCACCTATTAACAAAAGAAGTGAGTCCCCGTTTATGATTATTCACACTGATGTCTAGGGGCCCTCTCCTGTTACTTCTCTTAAGGGGTATTGTTAGTTTGTCACTTTTATCGACTGTTATTCTCGTGCTACTTGGGTGTTTTTACTTAAATCAAAGAGTGAAGTTTTTTCTTGTTTTCGATCTTTTCATGTGATGGTGAGTACTCAGTTTGATGCAAAAATTAAAATTCTCCGTAGTGATAATGGCACTAAGTATATTGATAAAGGTTTTAGAGCTTTTCTTGATGAGCGTGGTATTCTGTTTCAGACGACTTGTGTTGACACTCCACAACAAAATGGAGTTGTTGAACACAAGAATCGTCATTTGGCTGAGGTTGCTCGGTCTCTTTTGTTTACCATGAATGTTCCAAAATTCTTATGGGGAGAAGCCATTTTAATTGCCGCTTATCTTATCAATCGTATGCCATCTAGTGTTCTCAACTTCAGGACTCCCATAGAGTGTCTTCCTAGCAGTTATCATGCTATCACTATTCCCCCTAGAGTTTTTGGTTGTGTGTGCTTTGTCCATACACCCTACCCCTCCGGGGGTAAGTTGGGTCATAAAGCACATAAGTGTATTTTTGTTGGATACTCTCCTACCCAGAAGGGCTACAAGTGTTATGATTCACATTCTAGAAAGTTTTTAGTCGCCATGGATGTCACTTTTTGGGAAAGTGAGTCTTTTTATTCCCTCTCCAAGTCATCTCTTCAGGGGGAGTCTAATCAGGAGGAAGAGATGTTTACTATGTATAATCATAGTGAGGGGGAGCACCTATTTTATAATCATGTTGAGGGAGAGAAAGAAAAAGTATCTGCTGAAGAGGCAACACATGGCATGGGCGATGACACTAATGGACTTCCAGCACGGTTGCAAGGTAACTTGAAGACCTATGCTAGACAGAAAGATAGGAAGTCCTCCCATGTGATACCGCTCTGTCAATCACCGTTGCCTACTCCACTTCCAGACTCCTTAGCTGACTCATCTGGTAATGATTCTCCTCCTGTTAATGATTCTCCTCTCTCAGCTGACTTATCTAGTAGTGGTTCTTCTCTTATTGAACCTCCTGTTATTGATGATCTTCCTATTGCTATTCGAAAAGAGAAAAGATCATGTACTCTACATCCCATCTCCCAATTTGTGTCTTATGATCGTTTATCTCCTTCATATTATGCCTTTGTTTCGTCGCTTTCCTCTATATCTATTCCACAGAATTGGAAGGATGCGTTTGTCATACCTGAATGGAAAAGAGCTATGGTAGAGGAGATGACAGCTTTGAAAAAGAATGGCACTTGGGAGCTAGTACCACTTCCTAGAGGAAAGAAATCAGTGGGATGTAAGTGGGTATTTACTGTTAAACAGAATGTAGATGGTACAGTTGATAGATACAAAGCTAGATTGGTCGCCAGAGGGTTCACTCAAACCTACGGTATTGACTATGAGGAGACATTTGCTCTAGTAGCAAAGATGAATTCTGTGCGAACTCTACTTTCCTGTGCAGCTAACCTGAATTGGCCACTTCAACAGTTTGATGTAAAAAATGCATTCCTCCACGGTGATCTGGATGAGGAAGTGTATATGAATATTCCACCATGTTTTTCTTCTGCTGCAAGTGAGGGAAAGGTGTGCAAATTGAAGAAGGCATTGTATGGTTTGAAGCAGTCACCTAGGACTTGGTTTGGCAGATTCTCAAAGGCCATGCTGAGTTTCGGCTACAAACAGAGCCATGCTGACCATACTCTATTCATTAAGAGAAGTGATGGTAAGATTGTTGTCCTTATTGTTTATGTTGATGATATAATAATGACAGGTGATGATATGAATGAAATTCATAATTTGAAGTCTCGACTTGCCCAAGAATTCAAGATTAAGGACTTGGGAGAGATGAGATACTTCCTTGGAATGGAAGTGGCAAGATCTGATAGAGGTATTTTTATCTCTCAACGAAAATATATTCTTGATCTTTTGGAAGAAACAGACATGTTGGGTTGTAAACCTGCAGATTCTCCTACTGAGCTAAATCATCACTTGAGTGGAGATATAGGTGAACGTACTGATAAGGAGAGGTATCAGCGACTTGTTTGGCGACTGATATATTTAGCTCACACTCGGTCGGACATTACCTATGCAGTGGGTGTAGTTAGCCAGTTTATGCACGATCCTCGTATTTCACACCTGGATGCAGTTTATCGTATTTTGAGGTATCTCAAATCAGCTCCAGGAAGAGGAATTATGTTCTCTAATCATGGTCATTTGCGGTTGGAGGCTTTTACTGATGCTGACTAGGCTGGTTCTGTGGATGATAGACGCTGTACCTCTGGCTATTGTACCTTTATTGAAGGGAATTTGGTTACTTGGCGAAGTAAAAAGCAATAAGTGGTTGCTAGATCTAGCGCAAAGGCAGAGTATAGAGCCATGGCTCATGGTGTTTGCGAGCTCTTGTGGCTCCAAACCTTGTTGCGTGATTTGGGTTTCATTGACACTGGTCCCATGAAACTCTACTGTGATAATAAGGCTGCTATAAACATTGCTCATAATTCTGTTCAACATGATAGAACAAAGCATATTGAGATTGACAGACACTTCATCAAGGAGAAACTGAGCGAGGGTTCGATATGTATGTCTTTTGTGAGATCTGGAGATCAGTTGGCTGATATATTCACAAAGGGACTTGGCAACAAGAGTTTCCACCCTGTTGCATTCAAGTTGGGTTTGATTGATATCTTTGCACCAACTTGAGGGGGAGTGTTAGATTATTGAATTAGTTCATTGTACGGAGTTTCATTATTTATCCTTAGTATGTAAATAGTTAATTAGTTAGGACCTCATTGTAATTGTTGTATCTTGCGTTGAATATATACCCAGTTTAATAAGTTACCCTAATTTTGGGTTTTCCAAAAATCGATACTGTCGTCTCTCAACTTTACATTCTTTCTCTGTTAGGTCAGCGTGGCAGGCACTTCGCTCTAATGGGCCTGAGGTGTTTTGGTTTAATATGGTTTGGCATAGGTGGCACATTCCAAGATGGTCTTTCATACAATTGCTAGCCCTTCTTGGTAGGTTGGCTACTAATGACAAACTAAGAGCTTGGGGTCTGGTTAATGACACTTCTTGTGTCCTTTGTCAGGGTGGTTTTGAGTCCCATTCACATTTATTTTTTGAATGCTCCTTTACTTCTGATATCTAGGAGGTTGTGAAAGCTAAGTGTGGTTTTGTTCTTCCTTCTTGTGCTCTCATGGATGAGATTCATTGGGGTTTAACTCATTGTAAGGACTGCTCTATCCAATCAAGACTATTCAAGCTCTGCCTTGCTGCTTCAGTGTACAATATTTGGAAAGAGCGAAATGGAAGGATTTTTCAACAGATTGGCCATGACTCTACTTCAGTGGTGTGTTTGATTCTGGAGGAGGTTACGGCTAGTATGACCTCCTCGAGGCATGTTAGTAGGTCTACTACAAATATTTGTTTGATTCTAGAGTGGGGTTTAAATGTTGACCTCCTTTGCACAGTCTAGATTTATTCACTCTGTTTCTCGGTTTTTTTTTTTTTCCTTCTACAACTAGGGTTTGTCCTAGTGTAGTGAGGTGTTTCCCTTGTAAGGGTTCCTCCCTTTGAGGACTTTGGTTTGGTCTTGTTATATAAAAATTGTTCCAAAAAATATAGATGCCAATTTCAAATATTATCTTTACCACTTTCAAAAAAGGAAAAAAGCTAAATTTTAGTCACGACTTGTAGAAATCTAATGGAGACAACCATTAACCTAAGAATGCCAACCAGTTAATGGAAAAATAAAAAAACACAGCTTAAAAATAGGCCGTTGAAAACTTCCAAGTTTGAAGCAAGCTATATACCTAGGTTTTCTTCCTTTTATTATCCCTGGCTTGCCTCACCCATCCTCTCCACCATTTTTCTCGTTAAATGAGAAAGACAACAAATGAGCATCAGGTGGAACCACACCACATAATATAGAGCTGAGCCACCATAAAAGATTAGCAAAAGAGAAGCAACACAATTATGATGGGAGAAGGGAAAGATAAAAGCGACATCGAAAGAGGAGGTCCAATTTAGATGAGAAAAGGCGGGTTTGACCTATACCATGAACTTGCAAAAGGGAGACGTGCCAATATTCAACAGGCAAATGAGATAAAAGGTGAGCAAGGTGAAGCAAAATAGAACATGAACTACGAACTACAAGCCCTGATGAAGCTAATAGAGCACGTTAAACTCATTAAAAGTAACACCCTAACAATAGTTGTTTCCAATAAGAGATTCCGAACTTTCAAAGATAGATTCTTATGTAACCACAAAAGTAAAGCAATCACTTAATAAAAACGAAGACAATAGAAAACCATGAGTGCTAACCTTCTCACTACCAGTCAAGAGGGATACGTTCCTATCAATCATATCAACTTTGAAACTGCAATGCCCAAGGAGCTCGCTGACATCATCAATTTGCCAGTAATTCGCAATTTCCGCCGATCTCAGGCACTGTTATATCCAAATCAAATGCCTCAGCCTAATTTAAATAATTATTCGTGTAGAGAAATAATGGACCAAACAAAACTATAAGAACCCAGTTGATAACAACTCACAAGTAGACACCTGATTCTGCTTAAAATTATTTGGAAGAACATTGTGTGCCCCAAGCAGAACTTCACCTCCTATAGCCTTCTCTAAACCCCATAATAAGTTTAAGCAAAGTACACTTTCCGCAGTCTTTGGGCCAATAATGGCAATTTTCCCCTTTCAATTTCCAGCCTTCTTACTAAACACCTGACAAAGAAAGTATGACATGTACAATAATCAAAAACAGACAGCTGAACTTCGTCAGCCTTTGTCCTCTTTCAGTTCATTACTAGTGTCACACAACGTGCTTCGCACGAATCGCGTGCTCAGTAAAATTGTTCAAAACTGTATTATTGTTTTGAGCATGCAAACATGGCGTCGTTACATGTAGATGTTAAACATGTATAGTTGATTTGTCTGGAATGCATTGTATAGACGTTAAACATGTACAGACGGTAAAGAAAATGTTGCAGTGAGGAGGGAGGAGATGTTATACTGTCAAAATTCACTAAAGAGATGAAGTTATATTTGCCAATTCTGTGTTGGCCGAGGAATGAAAAACCAAAGCTAAGCTGACAATTAAAAGAGCTGCTAACTAAAGCTAGAGTACTTAAGGTTTTCAAGTCTACATCGATGTTAGGATTGAGCATTAATGTGTGGTAGGTTGATAGGCTATGTTCACGAACAAATAATCTCCACCCACTGCAACAAAAAATCCAACATTTTGGATAGTCCATCTTTTTTTCCTTTTGAAAGAAGTATAAACTCTTCATACTCATATTGTTCACAAGATGATCTGAATCGCTCAGGCAGCTCCTAGAAATGACAAATACAAGAATTAGAAGTTGGAGATTAATTTTTAAATATTAGAGTTTCTCATATTAAACAGCCTTACCAATATTAGCAAATCGGTGTACCCAGTGGTACTTTAGTTATGCATGATTCAAACAACAAAGGACGTAAATAGATTGACAAAAAGAACACAAAGAAACAAAAAAATGACCTACCATAGGCTCAAAAAAGCACAGTAATAAAAACTTCCCAGGAAATATACAAATGCGCTTATAGTGGTATTTCCAGCTTCCCTAATCAAAGAATATGAGACACAAAATTCAAAAGAACATTCGATTCAACCTATTTTTTGTGGCCAAAAATCAAGCCATCCCATGAATTTCTTGCATAAACCATCAGTTTTTTCCAATGATAACTTTTTCCTATATTCAAAAAGACTCGGTATTCATAAACTTGTGCCTACTTTCCCCTCATTACTTTCCATTGTATGAACATGAGAGGGGAAAAAAGGATTCAGCATTCAAAAAAGAAACAACTTTGATGTGGCCGTTGGGTGGCACCAAAACTACTGAAATAGTTATGTGAAACAATCACCCCAGTCATGGGAGCAATAATCAACTCTCATAGCCATTACCATTTTAACATAACAAAAGAAGCATAGAGTGAGCACAAATCTAAGTCATGAGAGGCAAAACAACAACGAATGACTCTAAGCAGTATTTCTGCTTGGGGGAACATGAAATCAGTAAGATAGCAATTCAAAAAGAAAATAATACCATATCATAAAATACTACTAATCATTATTGTCGATATTGCAATTTGCAAGTGGTCCCCAATTAAACCCATATGCATCCCAAGTTGATGTAAAATAAAGCCCATCTTATTCATCACAGGTTCCTATTTTTAAAGAAGTAAACTCTCCCAAAATGAAGTAAGTGACAAAGGTTTGAGATGATAGACCAAATGGATAATGGGATGGAGCAAAATTTCTTCATGAGAATAGATGTCCCTGGACCAAGGATCAGAATCCCACCTATTCCAGTCCAACAATCAAACGTTTATTGCTTAAACCTCTAAATATCGACCATCAAAGGTTTAGGGACTCAACCTCTCTCTACAAACCTCTAAATAATGACCATCAGAGGTTTAGGAACTCAACCTCTCTCTACAAAGCCAATCCGGAGCCAAGAGAAAGGAGGATCGTTGGATTAGTCAACCAAGAAACCAACAATACGTGCGTACATAATTACCAACAAATTGAACAAAAGAGTAGCAGCACTACCATTGGTGCCACCAACCTACTAAATTAGTCAAGAACATTGCAGCAAAGTATTACCTGGAAAATTATAGTTGGTTCACGTTAGTTGCCCAATCCTTTTAGCCATATCATGTGATTCCAAATGCTGACAGCCTCTCTTGCTTCCAGCTTGCTCAAGACCTTTCAGCAAGCATGGCAACTCTAACTTATATAGGCAGAATTACATCCTTTCAACAGGGGATCTATGTTCAACAGTGGGCCCAACCTGACAGAAAACAATAATGAAGACAAATATTTACTAATCAAGCTACCCAGAGATCACAAAATTCAACACTTGGAAAATATATGGATAACTGAAGAGAAAGATCAGTTTAGTCCTTGGTTTTCTTTGACCATCACAACCAAAGTAGTGAAGCAGTAAGATAAATATTGTTGCCAACTAACCTTGCTACGCTATAGATACCATATACACACATAGAGAGACAAAGAAATACATGCAACATGATCAACTCAAACGTCTATGGGCAATTTTGGTTGCTGCTACTGTAGAAAGTCACTCTCCTCTGAAATCGCGATATGGACTCGATCTTCAAAGGACAATGAAAAATCAAATAATTAAAAATCAGGTTTTTATCACACAGCTTTAGTGACCTAAAAGTTGTACATAATTCAACTTGCTGGGTTTCCACTTGGGATGCTATTGCTACAACTTTCATTGGAAATATTCTACCAAGCAACAAACTCATCTCCATTTCCCAGCAAAAGTGAGAAAGAAAAACACATTCCACATGAAGCGAAGAGAGACATAAAATCCTAAAAACCAAAAAACTGTGAAAAAACTCCAATATATTATCAGCATTCCCTGGATGGAATTCTATTTCATGGCACAAAGGGAAAAAATGAGTGATTTACCACAATCAAATAGCCAAAGATGTGACTATCAATTTAAATTAGCCAACACAGAACAAAGAGGGCTGCTCCAGTTCCCTTCATCATTGAACAAACTAATTTTATTCTACACCATTAAAACCAAAGAGAAAATCTTATTTACAGAGCCTCCGTAACTCAATCTCGACCGTCCAAAAGTGTTTTGGATGATCCGGATTAAAAACAATCCATTAGCTGTAATAGATATCTATTACTGGTCAAAGTGTAAAAACATATCTCAACTGAAACGGACAGGTGTGATCGCGCGGCTCCATTAATAACCTATTCAGCCTCCATGAATAAGTCAATCTCAAAACCAACAATATTGCTCAAAATTACAGGGGTTCTCTCTCGAAGCCCTCATTCAAGTATCTAATAACTGAAACGCAAAGAATAAAGGTGTCTGGCTACCTAGATTTTTGAGGGAAATTGGCAGCAATGGCCAAGGATTATTAGAAAAGCTGCTGACCATGGCTCAGTTGAGTAGTTGAAATAGTGTGATTAAAGATTACTACCTACCATTAATCTGTTGTTCAAATAACATATAGATAAAAGTGACGTTGCCAAAGCCATTTTTGGCTTATTACAGTGTCCAAAAAGGCCACACACAAAAATTGCTGCTAAGCCTGCTGTACCAATTTGGTGTCATTCTGGCACAATCTCACATCTAGATATGGGAGATTTGGCAAAATCAAAGTCGGTGCCAAATTTGGCACCGCACCAAAGATGGCTTTGTAGCAAAAGATAGAAACACGTGGACTTAGATTTTGCCAACTGCCAAGTCATGGCTTTGGCAGCTTAAATGACTCATTAGTGGACTTGCTTTAATTGTGATATTTCTAATTGACTGGTCCAAATGAATAACAGAAGCTGGCAACAGTGGAGGTTTTAGAGGGGTCAAATGACTTTAAGCATTACTTTGTCAGGAAAATAAATCTGCATTTTGATGCTAACAAAGAGGTCTTAACCTAGCACGATCATTAGTGTTATCCAACCCTAGGGTTCTGGCGTGAGTTCGTGTCTCAGGAATTAGCCTCTCCATAAAAGTGGGGTAAGGCTGCCTTGTGTACTGGTTTGACATTGTAATCCGTATGCATGGACGCAAGCTCCATTCTCTGTTCCCCCTTTTAGTTCCGCACAAAGTCAAGAAACTCAGACATACCTTGGATAAGGATTGCCTCTCACCACTTTATGCCAATATTTATGCCATTGATAGTGGTCATCAAGAATATCAACCTCACTCATAGTTTGAACAACTTCACATGGTTCACGAATTGGTTTAACTACTGATGTGATATCAGAACCGATACTGTCAAACTTCTTGAGAAAAAATTTGGACAGTTCAATCGAAGTTAGTACCATGACAGTTGAACACAGCTATTAACATACAGATAAAACACTTTACAGCCTCACTTAAACATCATCATCTTCGCTTTGAAAATGGGTCATCATCATCAACCTCATCGTTTGTGCTATTCAATTGGGGAACTGCACCTTCAACAATATCATCATTTGTTCCAAGAGGAGATAGCTCAGGGGTCCCATCTGGCTCAATGTGAGAATACATCCGAGCAATTACGCTAGATTTGTCTTCAAAGAACCAACAAGGAATCACTTCAGTACACCATAAATTTTAAAAAAAGAGAAAACAAAGGAAAGTCTCTTTATTTACCTTCTTCAGCTGTTAAAGATGAAACTTTATTAGTTTTCTCTTGGTAGGACATAATAGCACCTGCAGAAGATTGATGGGCAGGTTGAGGTTTAGGATGATAATGTGTACCCTCCACAATCTCCTTGATTTGCCTATCGAAAGAGCATTTGAAAATCTTCTTCACCTCACAGTTAGGATGTGTACATTTGTAATAGCTTCGTGGAAATTCACATCCTTTGACAAGTTTTTGCCCATATTTACGCCAGTTATATCCATCATCAGATGACCTATCAGCAGAGACTTGAGGCTCAATATATCTTTATGATTAGATTCTGAATACTTGTTCCCCTGAATTTAGGGGCAATCCCTCCTTAAACTCATCATAATCAACTCCAGTAGGTGCCGTCGATGTTTGTTGAAGCATACATATGAACAGGTGTATGTAGTTTAACTTCTTTTGAGGATATGATCCCATCGCACTTTTCACAGAAGTCAATGACGCAAATGGTTGAGATTGGCATTGAGCTTGAAATTGTCACAGGTGTACGTAGTTTAGGTTCACTTGTCATGCCTGTAGTCTACAAGAAAATTGTAAAGCAGCGAGTACACAACACCAAAAATCAGTTCAAGGATAGTCACAGATGCATCAAACTGATATATATAGTCATGATTCTTCTTTTGATTAAAACAAAGGCCTTTTATTTAGTGTACAAGAACCCTCATCCACCTCCACCCCGTAGTATCTTCCTATTAAAAACACAAAAGGTAGTCATCAAAGAAACATGCAGCATTAGCTGTCGGGATAAGATGTATACAGGAAAACACTCATATTATGTAGCATTTGTGCCTTTGCAACAAGCATTCTAGTATTCTAAATTGATCTGAAATATAATTTCACTGCAGCATCATAATTATAAATGTGGCATCGGGGATGCACAAATGAATGCCAACCTAACAATATCTAAGTTTCTGCAAACGAATTAAAAACGAAACACATGGGTTACGAAAGGGCAAAAGTACCTGTTGACAAAAGTTTCACGAGTTGTAATATCCAGAAAAAAGATGTATGGTTGCTTGACCGATTCCTAGACCTAAAATAATGGGTTGCCCCAAGCGTAGGGCTGAGACCGATGTAGCACAATACCCGGTAAGATCGGAGTCGAATCCACTAAGGACGGTGAGTGTGTACTGTGAAAATTCGGGTTGTAGAATTAAAATTAGCTCTTAGGTAGCCACCCTTTGTCGATTTGATTGAGAGATTAACTAAAAACTAACAAATTGATTCAAATAATTAAAAAGAGAGGCACAGTCGTAGGGAATCCGGCGCTCGCTACCTATTTAGAATCGCTCACTTTTTATAGTTCAAAAAAAATGATTAAATTTAGGGAGAATTGGAAACCCCGAAGAATGCGAATCCTAAGGTTGCCGGTCCCGTACATAGCGGCGAACAGGTTTTGGTCCCCCGTTCCCGCTCACATGAGCCCTGGCAATGCCTCGGATCGTCCAACGGACGTAGTTTTCACCTACTAAATTTATTTAATTGAATTAATGTGCATAAAATTGCGAGACGAATCATAATTGGGTCGCGGCGCGCCTTTACCCAGCGACCAAACCTCAGAAAAACTACTCACTCATTATTAAAAATAAAAAGAAAGAAAAATAAACCTTAACTTGCATCATGCTTAGAATCAAAATTAAACAAATGATTAAAACTAAAAAGAGAACCACGAGCAACTTTAGTTAAGAACAAAACGTGATACGAGTTACCGGAAGATGTGTTCTTGAACAAAACTTGAAAGTTTCAAAAGAAAAGTGCTCTGAAAGAAAGAACGTGAAAAGAAAGCTGCTAATAAAAAGTACGAACCCTAAAAACAAAGTTCTCTGGGGTATTTATAATAAAACCCCTATATTCGGAATTAAAGAACGATTAAACAATAATTATTTTCGTTGCGGCCGTCGATTAAACAATGATTAATACCATTGTGGCCTTCGGTATCGATACGTGAATTTGACGTATCGATACAATTGTGACTGTTCTTCCGTGGGCCAATTTAACATTTAATTGTATCGATACACGAAATTTTGGTATCGATGCCTAAGTTCCTGTTAGCCTTTGGATCACTCTTGCAACACATTGTATCGATACATGCCACGATCGTATCGATACCGCCCGCTACAATGGCCATCTTTCGATCCTTGCATGGGTTTTGACCACCTGACATGCAAACGACGTCGCCCGACGTTTACGCCTCCGCTTTGGCATCCCGGCAACGTATGAACTGGCCTCGAAACCACTCATTCCAACCTTGGCGCTAAAACCACCCTATTACCTGTGAAAATAACAAAAACACAAAACCAAAGCAAAGCACGGCATCAAGTGGAAAATGGAATAAAACGCGCCTCTAATGCGCTAATTTGCTCTACTTAGGTGCTCATATCCAAGATATCACGCGCCTATCACACCCCCCAACTTGAGCGTTGCTAGTCCCGAGTAACGAACGAATATAAAAAATATTAAAACACAAACTAAAATAGCAAAACGGGGATACAAGGGTTATGCAAAATTAGCAATAATTAGGCGACCGAGAAATTTCCGCATCCTCACTCTCCTGCAACTCAAACACATGCAAGCCTTGGGAAAACAGGAACAAAATTAGTGCCAAAATACATGCAGAGATAAATGCCCCACAATGGCAATGTTGCTACACACGCTCACTGGAACTCTCAAACATCCCATGAAAAGCGTTTGGCGAACTACGTGGGATTGAAACAAGGTCACCACGCGCCAATCAAAAATAACGCTCCAAAGAATAACAGCTCAAGATACCACTCATGATTCCACAATTTGAGCGACAATATATAAATCACATGCATCTACGAGAGTTAACAACGTGCGTAAGATCTACTAAGGTCTTAATAAAGCTTATAACGACCATGGTTTCGAATAAAGGGAGAGATATGCAAAATTAGGCGGCGGCCTATAGTAGTGAAAGGTAAACTACCTAGACTGGCCGCCAAGCATGCACCCATTGGTGCCAACTAAACCAAGTCCAACGAGAAAATTAACCAACATACTAAATTATTACAGACCCAAATACTAGAAAATTAAAAACAGTCCACCGACACTGAAAAACATGAAATACCACATAAAATAACATCACCACCTAGCCTTATGCATCATGGAAAAACCCAGCTCAATCTGAATCACTCCCAGCAAAATCATCGCTAACCTCCAGCTCCGGGAAAGTAAGCGGCTCATATGGAGTAGAAGACTGTCCTGTAACACGGTTGTACAACCACTGATTCTGGTGGGCCAGTGTACACTGATTCTGCCCAACCTGACGCACCTCTTTTTTAATCTTCTGCTGGCCTTTGGCTAATGCCGCCTAAAGACAAAAAAAATTTCTCAACCAAGTGTTCGTGTTGGCATTTGCTAGGGGCTCAGCCAACAATGCCCCAAGCCTACCAATAGAATGGGCTGCACTCTTCCGAAGGATAGAACTATCAATATCACCCGGCTTACCCTCATCATTCTTAAAATACTTTGCAGTAAACCCCTCAGTGGCCCTACAAATAGAGGAAATCAGACACGGGAACGGCATCCGAGTGTTGGTTGCCGCATCTCTGAACTCTATGATTTTTATGAAAATATATTGGGCCCAATTGCACACTGTGTCCTCCTCCATGAATGTTACCAGCATGTTCCCAGTGGTTTCGGAAGGTTTATTCTCGGTTGCCCCAGGATCTAGGTTGTAACATACCAACTGATTGACAAACCGAAACGACAGCTTAAATTTACCGGGCCGGTGAGGAATCATCCCATTCTTCTTCTTTTCATACAGTACGTCATAGACAACATCCTGAATAAACTCCGAATTTGGAGCCGGGTAGTTTGTTTCTCCCGGGGGTCGAGCATAAAGTAACCTTGCTGCAATAATCCCCGGGGTCAATGTCATTGGTAACCTACCAATCCTAGAAGTAACACAAGCCTCGGGGTGTAATTCAGTCCTGGTTTCAGGCACAACCATATGCTTATAAAATTCCTCAACTAATTCTATGTTAAAACCAGGATTTGGTTCGAACCAGAAAGACAAACCTTGCCTGACGACCGCCTGAATGACAATGTCGTTCGGTAAGAAACTATCCCTAACTATGTGTCTCTCCGCTTTGATTCCCTGGCCTTTGCAAGAGGCCTCCCACGCCACCTGCTCATCCCGGGCGATCTGATCTCGGTTCCTCCTTCGTGGACGGGCCGGACCCTCCACCGGAGTGAGTTCTTGCCCCAAATCTAGATCAGTTGCATGACCGGAAGAACCCGCGCCCTTTTCTTTCTCTGCCTCAGTAGCCTTCTTCTTGGGTGCCATGTGAATGATGGGTTTAGTAAAAGGTTAGGGTTTTTTTTTTTTTGGGGGGGGGGGGGGGGGGTAGGATAAGATTTGGGTTTTTGGTGGAGTTTAGAAAGGAGTATGTAGTAGAGATGGGAAAAAGGGGAGTTTTGTGGAGTTTGGAGAGATTTTGGTGGTGGAAAGTGGGTTTTTGGAAGATTTTGGTGGAGGTTTGGTTTCGGTGGTTATGGAGGAAAAAGGGGAAAAAGTGTTGAGAGAGAAAGGAGATGAAGAAAAAAGAAAAGGAAAAGTGAAAAGAGAGAGAAAGTCAGCCGGCCCTTTTTGCTTTTTAACTTTTTCTGCTTTTTATTTTTTATTTTTTTAACGAGCCTCGGTATCGATACTTTAGGCGGCTGTATCGATACCGGCTGTATCGATACCGGTGGAACTGTCCACCTTTTGGCCGTTTGTTCCTCTCTTTTTTTTCCTTTTCTAATTTTTTTTTTGTCTAGGGGTTTTATTATATATATATTTTTTTTTTTGGCAAAGGTTTTGGTTAAGGGTTTTGGGTAAGGATTCACACACACGACACCCATCAAAAATTCTTCAATTTCACCCCCAACAACAACGATGCTTCGAACAAGACACCCATGATGCACAAAGCTAGACCCCCCCAAAACTTGAATCCAACCCACACACCGGCTTCCTATGTTGGACTCAGGAACTGACTCAAACTGGTTTAAAATTGGAAAAAGGGACACATATGTGGTCTAATCATAGAAGAACGCCTTGTTTCATCCCCTATGCACGTTACCAACTCTCATAAATGCATGTAAAATATTAGGCTACTCAATTATGAAATAAACGCCTACTATTTTACGCAAATGCAAGAAAGGAAAAACAACAATACGGGAATATTTTTAGGATGCAAAATTAACCACGTGGGGACATCTACTCAATGTTAATAACAGCACTAACATGTTCACGAAACGCCAAATATATGCATGAGTCCAAGTTAAACAGGCACAAAAATTCGGCTAATTGTAACATGCTCGCCTAATTTTGACAATCAAGCATAATAAACTATCCCCAATAAATACAAAAAAAATAAAAATAAAAATAAATAAATATTACCCCTAACAACACCACAAGAACGTGTACAAAGTACACCCCTCCCCCCAACTAAAAGCATGCTATGTCCCCAAAGCATGGAGACAAAGCAGAAGATAAACACAAGAGAGAAGAAATGGACCTACGGATGGTAGCCAACCACCATGACCTCGGCCGATGTTCGAGGAATTTCCTAGCACCCAGCCTGCGGGCCAACCACTGTAACCTACAAAAGACATTATTACCGCCCGGTCGTGGTATCCGGGCTTCCAAGACAAAAATAAAAAGAGAAATACTCCACTAAATCGTCACGCGATCAACGTGTCATACTTTTCTCCCTATCCCTCGCGGGTGGGCAAGGAATGGGTGGCTATACAAGACCATGATGCTATTTTTTTTTTCTTTTCCAATTTTCTATTTTTTCGTTTTCCTCTTTTTTTTTTAGAAGCAAAAATAACTAAACAAAAGACAAGAATAAAGAATGAAGAAATTAAAGACAAATATACATAGATTGTGCAAAGAACAATAGAATGGAGTAAAATCCCATGTCATCGACACAAAATTGCCCTTACTAACCGGAGCTGGGCACACGATCCTTATTTTACTAGCGGCGTGCGAAGCTATAAAACCCAAGTCAATGATGGGTACCCCTATTGCTAGGGGCCGGGTCCACTTCTCAGTGAAGAAAGTGGTACGCAGAAGCTACCCGTTAGAACGTAGCCATAACGGCTACACAACAGGGTCGTCCGAATAAACAGGATCGACTAAAACCTCATCAGGTTCCCCTACTTCCACATATTCTAAGAATGGTTTTAGACGCTGCCCATTAACCTTGGAAATAGTATTATTTTTAGGGTCACAAATATCAACCGAACCATTCGGATAAACCTTATTCACGACGTAGGGACCGTCCCAACAGGACCTCAATTTACCAGGAAAAAGATGGAGGCGTGAGTTATACAGTAACACCTTCTGACCAACACTAAAGGTTTTGCGCTGAATATTCCTATCATGATATGCCTTAACCTTAGCCTTATAAATACTCGCGCTCTCATACGCATCAATCCTAATCTCCTCAAACTCACACAACTGGAGCTTCCTGTGGGCACCCGCCTCTGGTAAACGCGCGTTAAGCGACTTAATGGCCCAATAGGCCTTATGCTCCATCTCAACGGGCAAGTGGCAGGCCTTACCATAAACAAGCTAGTAGGGTGAAGCACCCAACACAGTTTTGTAAGCAGTGCGGTAGGCCCACAAGGCATCGGTCAACCGAAGTGACCAATCCTTCCTATTCGGGTTCACGGTCTTCTCTAGAATCCCCTTAATTTCACGATTCACTAGCTCAGCCTGACCGTTAGTTTGGGGGTGATAAGCAGTAGACACCTTGTGAGAGATGCCATACTTGCTCATTAAAGCCCCAAAAGACCTATTACAAAAATGCGTGCCCTGATCAGAGATAATGGCACGTGGCATGCCAAATCTCAACAAAATGTTTGTTCGCAAGAACTCTAGCACGACCTTAGAATCGCTGGTCTTAGTGGGGATAGCTTCAACCCACTTGGAAACATAATCCACCGCCAGGAAGATGTACTCATAACCGTATGACCCTGGAAATGGGCCCATGAAATCAATGCCCCAACAATCGAAGACCTCTATCACAAAAATGTTCTGGAGGGGCATCATATTTTGCGAGCCAATTTTACCTAATTTTTGACACCGGTCACACGACTTACAAAAAACATACGCATCCTTAAATAGACTCGGCCAATAGAAACCACACTCACTGACCTTGGCGGCGGTCTTCTTCGCGGAAAAATGAACTCCACACGCCTCGGTGTGACAAAACTCAAGAATTCCCCTATGATCAATTTCGGGGACACACCGGCGCATAATCTGGTCCGCGCAATACTTGAACACATATGGATCATCATAAATATATTGCCGGACCTCTCGCAAAAACCGCTGCTTCTCAGCTGTGGACCAATGGGGTGGAATTTGCCCAGTTACCAAAAAATTGGCGATATCTGCAAACCATGGGCACACATTAGCAGCGAACAACTGCTCGTCAGGGAAAGAATCCACAATTGGGAGATGAAAGGTGGGGTCCTCAAACTCCAAACGAGACAGATGGTCGGCCATTACATTCTCAACCCCTTTCTTATCCTTAATGACAATGTGGAATTCTTGCAACAAAAGAATCCACCAGATAAGGCGAGCTTTTGCATCCGACTTGGTCATTAAGTACTTCAAAGCCGCATGATTGGTAAAAACCACAATCTGCGACCCTACCAAGTAGGACCGAAGATTATCTAAGGCAAATACCACCGCGAGCAACTCTTTCTCAGTGGTGGTATAGTTCATTTGTGCCTCATTCAACGTCTTGCTCGCATAATAAACGACGCAGGGATCTTTCCCTCGCCTCTGCCCTAAAATCGCTCCGACTGCATAGTCGGAGGCGTCACACATCAACTCAAATGGCAAACTCCAATCCGGAGGCTGAACAATCGGCGGAGTAGTGAGACTTCGCTTCAATGTCTGGAATGCCTCCTCACACAACTCAGACCACACAAATGGGGTGTCTTTTGACAGCAAATGACACAACGGTCGGGAGATAGCACTGAATCCCTGAATGAAGCGCCTATAGAAACTGGCGTGA
Source organism: Rhododendron ovatum (assembly GCA_019656835.1). Taxonomy (NCBI): domain Eukaryota; kingdom Viridiplantae; phylum Streptophyta; class Magnoliopsida; order Ericales; family Ericaceae; genus Rhododendron; species Rhododendron ovatum. The sequence goes on from CM033799.1 coordinate 24,457,115, forward strand.
CCAAGGAAAGACCGAATGTCTTTTATAGACTTTGGAGTGGGAAGATTTGCGATCAAATCAATCTTCGCCTTGTCCACCTCAATACCCTTAGATGAGACAATGTGTCCCAACACAATTCCTTGGGTCACCATGAAGTGGCATTTCTCCCAGTTAAGCACAAGCTACTTCTCCTCGCACCGTTGCAAGACCTTCCCCAAGTTCTCGAGGCATTCGTCAAACGAATCTCCGAAAACTGAAAAGTCATCCATAAACACCTCCACGATCTTCTCTACCATGTCGCTAAAAATTCCCATCATGCACTTTGAAAAGGTTCCGGGAGCATTGCACAAGCCAAAGGGCATGCGACGGTAGGCAAACGTACCATAAGGGCACGTGAAGGTGGTCTTCTCCTGATCCTCCATGGCTACCTCAATCTGATTGTAGCCAGAGTACCCATCCATGAAGCAATAGAATGCCCGGCCAACCACCCTCTCCAAAATTTAATCAATGAATGGGAGAGGGAAATGATCTTTCCGGGTGCTCGCATTGAGCTTCCGGTAATCGATGCAAACTCGCCACCTGGTTTGAACACGGGTCGGCACTAGCTCGCCCTCGCCGTTTCTCACGACGGTCACTCCTGCCTTCTTAGGCACCACCTGCACTGGGCTCACCCATTCACTATGGGCTATCGGGTAAATAATACCCGCATCTAAAAGCTTCAGCACCTCAGCTTGAACCACCTCCTTCATATTGGGGTTCAGACGACGCTGAGGTTGCCTAGTAGGCTTCACATCCTCATCTAAAAAAATGCGGTGTGTACACACCGTTGGACTAATACCCTGTAAATCTGCTATTGTCTAGCCTATCGCACCCACGTGCTTTCTCAACATGGTAAGCAACTTAGCCTCTTGATCTACCTCAAGGGATGAAGAGATCACAACCGGAAAAGTATCATCGCCTTTAAGGAAGGCATACTTAAGTGTGTCCGACAGAGGCTTTAACTCTGGTTTAGGTGGCTGGACAGACGATGGGAGAGCTGTAGGAAGTGGGGCGCCCAGTGGCTCAAGAACTGGGTTCCAAGCGGCGCCACACACATCCTCCACTGCAAGCATCTCCATTAAACTTCCTACCTCTGGAGAATCTAAAAGTGACGCCTCCTCCTCGGCGGTTAAGGTTATCTCCAGAGGATCCTTATATAACACACTATCGACATGCTCTTGCACTAGCGTGTCGATCAAACTCACCTCGTATACCTCCTCATCATCCTCAACCCGGCTATCCACGTTGAAAATATTCACCTCCATTTTCAAGTCTCCAAATGACAATTGGACTTGTCCAGTTTTGCAATTCATGACAGCACTAGAGGTGGCTAGAAAAGGACGGCCAAGGATGATAAGAGTCTTCTCAAAGACCTCTGGTACTAGGCAAGTATCCAGGACAATAAAGTCGGCTGGAAAAAGAAACTCACCTACTTGAATCAGAACATCTTCCACCACTCCCTTGGGAATTCTCACACTCCGGTCAGCCAACTATAGCGTGACTGATGTGGCTTTCAAATCGCCTAGCCCAAGCTTCAAATATACTGAATAGGGAAGCAAGTTGACACTTGCTCCTAAATCTAGCAAAGCCTTTTCAAATTTTTGGGCCGCGATAGCTATAGGGATGGTAGGACAACTAGGGTCCTTGCACTTGGTAGGAATCTTAGCCTGGAGAATGGAGCTCACTTGCTCCGTCAGAAGCACTTTGTCCTGACTCTTGGTTCTCCGCTTCGACGTACACAGATCCTTCAGGACCTTCGCAAACTGAGGAATTGCGTCAATGGCTTCCATCAAAGAGATAGGAAACTGAACTTTCTTGAACAATTCAAACATTTGAAAGTTTACATTGACCTTAGGCTTCGCCACCAAGCGATTTGGATAAGGAGCAACAGGTGGCGTTGGAGTCGTGGGGGCCGTAGTTGCAGGCACTACCACTTCAGGAGACTCGGCCTTTTTCTCTTCCTCGAGAACACTTCCCAAGTCTGGAACGACTGCTGGTGCAGCTATCGGCACCGGGGGTGGCATCGATTTCTGCTTTGGAGGTAAGTCCTTGTTGATCACCTTCCCACTTCTGAGAGTGATCGCCTTAGCCTCTTCCAGACTTGGATTCAAATTGCTTGGGCCAGAAGAATCACCCACATAATGAGTACCGGCGGCATTGACTAAAGGTTGAGAAGGAAACTTTCCCTTCTCCTGTTGGACTTGTCCAACTGCCGCTGACAACTGGGTCAATTGGGTTCTAATGTCACCAATTGCTTGTTTGGTTTGCTCAGTAAAGCTTAACTGAGACTGCATGAGAGCCTTTATCATCTCATCAGTCTGCTTATCCCGCGGGGGATGGTTAATGCCAGGGGGTGGTCCAAAAGATGAAGGACCGAACCTCTGCTGCTGCTGAGGAGGGTAACGAAACTGGGTCATTTGGCCTTGAGGAGGCCGAAATTGCTGAACTTGTGGCTGAGGTGGTGCTTGGGGTTGCACCCGGGCTTTTTGATCCGGCCAACTCAAAAGTGAGTTTTGGGCCCACCCTGGATTGTAGGTATTCGAATATGGATCCCAACACTGGTTAAGCGCGTTCACCTCAGCCTGATTACTATGGTATGCGTCTTTGACAATGGGAAACGCAGGGCAAGCAGTGACAAGATGCCCCGGACACTCACATAACGCACACACCTCCTCGACTCTCACCTCATTTGCCTGATGGACTTGCTTAAGGTTCAAGCCCTCTAATTGCCTAGCCATCTTGTCCAATTGAGACTTGACATTATGCTCTCGCACGCTCGAAGGAAAAATGCCGGACCCACTGGGTCCTTGTGCAGCCATAGCCCTATCACCGAGATCGGAAGGTTCCCAACTTCGATGTTTCTCAGCCAACTCGTCGAGAAAGTCCCGCGCATCGTCCGGGGTTTTGTCTAGGAAATCCTCCTCCGTACAGAGGTACTCAAGTTGTTGGGTCGTCGCAACGTTCAGACCCAAGTAAAAAAATGACACCAATTAGGGTTTAACAAACCCGTGGTGTGGCAAAAACAAAAGCAAGTCCTTGAACCTCTCCCAGCACCTTAAAAATGACTCGCCCTCTTTCTGCTTATACGATTGGATTTGGCGAGTCAGGTACTTCGATTTACTTTCTGAGAAATATTTCTTATAAAATAAATCTCGGACAGCAGTCCACGTCCTAAAAGACTGTGGTTTCTGCATCCGCAGCCACTTATCCACATTGTCCCTTAGCGATGCTGGGAAAAGCTTAAGACAAGCATTCTCCCACTGAGTAGTGGTGGCCAGGGTGCGCACCAACCCCTCAAAATGACGGATGTGCTCATACGGATCTTCATTCTCCTTCCCATAAAACAAGGGAAGGGCATTATGCATACCAGGTTTTATGGTGAAAGCATTATGTGCTTCCACCATCTCGGTTGGCAAAACTATTGGACCAACAGGAGTGGTCCTCGCAGGATGCATGTGATTATGCATCGACATTGGTGGCTCTGCCATCTGGGGCTCGATTATTAACTCAACGAAAAGGCCCCCGATATCAAAAGAATCACCACTAAAAGATTCCTGATCCACGGTTTCTCTCGGCACTCTCTAAATGGCTACGAGACACTTGGTATTGTCTCGATAGTACTTAGGTTTAGAGGTGATTGCTTTCCTACAATGGAGGATTGCTTACCCCTACCTATGTTGTCTCGAAACAACTATAAAAACTAAAAAGAAAATAAAATAAAAATACTACCCGAATTCTTTAACACACGATGCCGTCCCCGGCAACGGCGCTAAAAATGCTTGACCGATTTCTAGACCTAAAATAATGGGTTGCCCCAAGCGTAGGGCTGAGACCGACGTAGCACAATACCCAGTAAGACCGGAGTCAAATCCACTAAGGACGGTAAGTGTGTACTGTGAAAATTCGGGTTGTAGAATTAAAATTAGCTCTTAGGTAGCCATCCTTTGTCGATTTGATTGAGAGATTAACTAAAAACTAACAAATTGATTCAAATAATTAAAAAGAGAGGCACAGTCGTAGGGAATCCGGTGCTCGCTACCCATTCAGAATCGCTCGCTTTTTATAGTTCAAAAAAAAATGATTAAATTTAGGGAGAATTGGAAACCCCGAAGAATGCGAATCCTAAGGTTGCTGGTCCCGTACACAGCGGCGAACAGGTTTTGGTCCCCCGTTCCCGCTCACATGAGCCCTGGCAATGCCTCGGATCGTCCAACGGACGTAGTTTTCACCTACTAAATTTATTTAATTGAATTAATGTGCAGAAAATTGCGAGACGAATCCTAATTGAGTCGCGGCGCGCCTTTACCCAGCAACCAAACCTCAAAAAAACTACTCACTCATTATTAAAAATAAAAAGAAAGAAAAATAAACCTTAACTTGCATCATGCTTGGAATCAAAATTAAACAAAGGATTAAAACTAAAAAGAGAGCCACGAGCAACTTTAATTAAGAACAAAACGTGATACGAGTTACCGGAAGATGTGTTCTTGAACAAAATTTGAAAGTTTCAAAAGAAAAGCACTCTGAAAGAAAGAACATGAAAAGAAAGCTGCTAATAAAAAGTACGAACCCTAAAAACAAAGTTCTCTGGGGTATTTATAATAACGAAAATCCTATAGGGACCGACGGTGTCCCTACCGACGGTGCACCGAAGGCCGCGCGCGGCCGTCGCCGGCCACCGGACGGCCGATCCGAGCCGTCCAAAAATTTTAAAAAATAAAACCGAGGGGCCCAACGCGGGAATCAACGGCATCCGATGTGTGTAGGGTGCTTGATCTAAACACCCTATTTTTCGTGTATATATGTATATACATATATACACGAAAAATAGGGTGTTTAGATCAAGCACCCTACACACATCGGATGCCGTTGATTCCCGCGTTGGGCCCCTCGGTTTTATTTTTTAAAATTTTTGGACGGCTCGGATCGGCCGTCCGGTGGCCGGCGACGGCCGCGCGCGGCCTTCGGTGCACCGTCGGTAGGGACACCGTCGGTCCCTATAGCACCACTCTTATAATAAAACCCCTATATTCGGAATTAAAGAACGATTAAACAATAATTATTTTCGTTGAGGCCGTCGATTAAACAATGATTAATACCATTGTGGCCTTCGGTATCGATACTTGAATTTGACGTATCGATACAATTGTGACTGTTCTTCCGTGGACCAATTTAACATTTAATTGTATCGATACACAGAATTTTGGTATCGATGCCCAAGTTCTTGTTAGCCTTTGGATCACTCTTGCAACACATTGTATCGATACATGCCACGGTCGTATTGATACCGCCCGCTACAGTGGCCATCTTTCGATCCTTGCATGGGTTTTGACCACCCGACATGCAAACGACGCCACCCGACGTTTACGCCTCCGCTTTGGCATCCCGGCAACGTATGAACCGGCCTCGAAACCACTCATTCCAACCTTGGCGCTAAAACCACCCTATTACTTGTGAAAATAACAAAAACACAAAACCAAAGCAAAGCACGGCATCAAGTGGAAAATGGAATAAAACGCGCCTCTAATGCGCTAATTTGCTCTACTTAGGTGCTCATATCCAAGATATCGCGCACCTATCACACCCTCCAACTTACACTTTGCTAGTCCCGAGCAAAGAAAACAAATAATATAAATTCTAACTATGTCACTTTCGTAGGACTCACGATTGCTCTTAGCTCGTGCAACAAGCCTTTTAAACCCCTAGGTGATCCCCAGAGGACGAGTGGAGTCTCGTGAGGGTTTTCAGCAATGAACACCCACAAACATTGTGAATTCTTTTCACATGAAACTCGAAAACCTGTAAGACAACTCAGTGATACCTCATACAAAGAACATGTTGCCATCGTAAAGAGATAACATGCATAAGTAGCTCTAGATACTAACAAGTCAGAAAAACAAGTCATGGCACCTTTACTCAGCGTGTGTGAACATGGGCTCTGGTCACAGGTGAATAATAACTAAAAGTTCTCTCCGGACCGAGTCTCAACTTCAAATCTCACCGTGTCATGCACTCAACAAATGAAATCACTCGAAAACAAGGTACATATTACTCTCAATATGTACAGTCGGAAATTATGTAATTGAAAGCAAAATACTTTGCACAAGTTGACACAAAAAGAAAGCTCTTTATATTGGACACACGATCTAATGAACGGAATGCCAAGTATTGAAAATTCTCTCTATCCACCAATTTACAGCCCATTGCCCATAGGATCAAATAGAACTTTAATTCGGGTTATAACATCAGGTAAGGGAAAATATTTCAAGGCTAGGTGAGAATTCAAGTGTCTGAGAATGACTTAAAACAATAGGACAAAATAATGTGTGCCCTTTCTTACTTTTTTTCTTTTTTTTTCTTTTCAACTTCGCCACATTTCTCTTCCTAACTCTTTAATACAATCCCATACAATAACTAGTATTTTCCTTTCCACAATGATTTGGTGTCTTTCCTTTTCACTTTTTTTTTTTTTAATTTTTAATGGGAAAGATCGCCAATCAATAAAATACAATTCTCAACTTCATTCATCTCCTTATTTTCTCACTAGTTCACATCATTAACTAGCCATTTTCAAGACACAATATAGATGGTGGAGCTCAACAAGAAAAAGGCTAGCATGCAAAAGGCTCAAACGGGTTCATAAGAGATGAATGTATGAAAGGAAGAAGCATACCGGCTCAAAATAGCAAAAATGGCCGATAATCCTTTCCAAGGGGCAATACAACCATGTAAATTTCAAACCCAAGGCAATTTTAAAATATTCGCAACACTTGACAACAAAAATAATGAGATCTACAACGAATTTGCTCTCTCGAGACAAACAAGAGTTTATTTGACACCACTCCAAGAAAAGATAAAGCTCTAAACTCACATGGGTATAAGTCTCCACTAAACTAGCCATCGAAAATAATCAAGTCACAGCTCACAAGCAACCAAAGCCCAAATAGACGTGAAGTGCAAATATACTAAAAATAGATGCCATGACAGATTCTTCGCGATAGACTAGTAAAAAGAACTATTATGCCACCACAATATCAAAACAATGACTATCACATCACAAACTCAATCAACTAAGAGCCAATCTCAACAGCCTTCAAGTCTCATGCAAAAAAAATCCTACTATTTTTTATTTTTTCAATTTTTTTTAACAAAATAACGAACAAAGTGATCTCCCCACAACTTGAACTTTTCAATGTCCGCATTGAAAGCATAAAAAATAAAAATAGGACAGAAATATAAAAGAGAGGAGAGATATCACATCAAAAAGGAGGGGCTAAGCAGAGTAAACTATAGAGAGCGGGAGACCCCCCAACTTGGATCGAACAACCTGGAAAATATTAGCCTCTAAGACAGCAAGAAAAATAACTAAAAGAAATAAATAAAGCAAGAAATAAAAGAAAAACAAAAAAAAAATCCACTTTCTTCATGCGAAGGACACGGGTACTACTTTTCTCCCCATTTCTCAAGCGAGAAACGGGTGGCTATACGAGACCAAAAAAAAAAATTTCATATACGAACAGCCAAACGCAGGTACTAAACATTTATTATTCCAACGTGAGCTAAGACAATGAACATAGCACTCCATTCTACACCTTTTATCAAAAATTGAATTCGACCATGCCACAAGATATGATATTTCGAATAGTGCATTTGCCGAATTCGATTTAGACACTTAAGTTCAACCAAGTGCTTAGCCCAAACTAGATCAATTTTCAGACAAAGTCCACAAGATATGAATGACAAACTAAATTAAATTCATCAACACAAAGAAAATCAATCTGCTCCACATTTAAAACCTCTTGCGAAAATAGAGACTCAGAAGGAGGAGTGACACTATCTAGAGCCAAGAGTATTTGATTATTTAGAGCAATTATTGGGAATGACTCCTCAAAAACTATTGCCAACGACTCCTCAAAAGCTATTGGCAATGACTCCTTAAAAGGCATATAGCCTTCACTAATGACAAGCGGCTCAATTTTCTCTTTTTTCCTTCCATCAAAATTCGTATCCTCAAAAAGCGGCTCTATTTCTTTTTTTTCCATCACATCAGAATTCAAGAAACGGCTCTATTTCCTCTTTTTCTCTAGCATCAGAATTGGTATCCTCGGGAAGCGGCTCTATTTCCTCTCTTTCTTTAGCATCAAAATTGGTAATCCTCAGAACTTTCAGTCAACTCACAAAATTGGAGCTTTTGGGTTAATTCATCCAAGAAATCCCAAGCATCTTTAGGGTTTTTATCCAGAAATTCATCAGTGGATCTAAAATCCACCTCGCATATCTTAGGATTTAAAGCATGGCAAAAGATAGCTAGAAGACTGCCAATCTCACAATTAAAACTCGACCAAGAGAATACGACAAATTTAAATCGCTCCCAACACTATGACAAAGACTCATCATCTTGTTGAGAGAAATCTGATAATTCTTGTGAAAGCATATGAGTCTCATATGAGGGATTGAAATGATTGAAAAATTGTATTACAATCTCACCCCATGTCAATCTTGGACTCAAACAATTAAACCAATTTAGAGCACTATCACGCAAAGATGTTGGAAATACATGTAAAAGAGCCACTTTATCGCTAGCAAAAGCTTCCTCAAGGTCATGAATATGCGAAAAAGAATTTTCTGAGGCCAAACCATAAAATATAGGCAGTGACACTGAACAGTCAAATTGGTTTGCATAACCTCCATACCACCTTGCAAAATGAGCCATTTTTTTTTCTTTTCAACAATTAAAAAAAATAGAGAACTAAAAAGAAAACAAATAAAAAAAATAACTACCCGAATTCTTAACACACGTTACCGTTCCCAGCAACGGCACCAAAAATGCTTGACCGATTCCTAGACCTAAAATAATGGGTTGCCCCAAACGTAGGGCTGAGACCGATGTAGCACAATACCCAGTAAGACCAGAGTCGAATCCACTAAGGACAGTGAGTGTGTACTGTGAAAATTCGGGTTGTAGAATTAAAATTAGCTCTCAGGTAGCCACCCTTTGTCGATTTGATTGAGAGATTAACTAAAAACTAACAAATTGATTCAAATAATTAAAAAGAGCGGCACAGTCGTAGGGAATCCGGCGCTCGCTACCCATTCAGAATCGCTCGCTTTTTATAGTTCAAAAAAAATGATTAAATTTAGGGAGAATTGGAAACCCCGAAGAATGCGAATCCTAAGGTTGCCGGTCCCGTACACTGTGGCGAACAGGTTTTGGTCCCCCATTCCTGCTCACATCAGCCCTGGCAATGCCTCGGATTGTCCAACGGACGTAGTTTTCACCTACTAAATTTATTTAATTGAATTAATATGCAGAAAATTGCGAGACGAATCATAATTGGGTCGCGGCGCACCTTTACCTAGAGACCAAACCTCAGAAAAACTACTCACTCATTATTAAAAATAAAAAGAAAGAAAAATAAACCTTAACTTGCATCATGCTTGGAATCAAAATTAAACAAAGGATTAAAACTAAAAAGAGAACCACGAGCAACTTTAATTAAGAACAAAATGTGATACGAGTTACCGGAAGATGTGTTCTTGAACAAAACTTGAAAGTTTCAAAAGAAAAGAACTCTGAAAGAAAGAACGTGAAAAGAAAGCTGCTAATAAAAAGTACGAACCCTAAAAACAAAGTTCTCTGGGGTATTTATAATAAAACCCCTATATTCGGAATTAAAGAACGATTAAACAATAATTATTTTCGTTGCGACCGTCGATTAAACAATGATTAATACCGTTGTAGCCTTCGGTATCGATATTGGAATTTGACGTTTCGATACAATTGTGACTGTTCTTCCGTGGACCAATTTAACATTTAATTGTATCGATACACGGAATTTTGGTATCGATGCCCAAGTTCCTATTAGCCTTTGGATCACTCTTGCGACACATTGTATCGATACATGCCATGGTCGTATCGATACCGCCCGCTACAGTGGCCATCTTTCGATCCTTGCATGGGTTTTGACCACCCGACATGCAAACGACGTCATCCGACGTTTACGCCTCCGCTTTGGCATCCCGGCAACGTATGAACCAGCCTCGAAACCACTCATTCCAACCTTGGCGCTAAAACCACCCTATTACCTGTGAAAATAACAAAAATACAAAACCAAAGCAAAGCACGGCATCAAGTGAAAAATGGAATAAAACGCGCCTCTAATGCACTAATTTGCTCTACTTAGGTGCTCATATCCAAGATATCACGCACCTATCAATGGTCTAAATCCTATATTGAAGAAGAAACTTGAAACAATATTTCATTTCTTGTTTAGTTCATGTTCAAACGAAAGAAATATATTTTTGTCCCTAATTTCTTCCCTTTTCTAAAAAAAAGGCTTTCACTTTTGTCCTCTCGTTTTCCTTTCACTTACTATGTACTCCATATGTCTTATATCTCTTCCACCCCAAAAACCCAAACAGTGTTATGCTCATGGGTATCACCGTATCACACACATGATTCAAAGTGTTTCCTCACGGGGACCTAGATCCTCAAAAGTCTAAAACAATATAAGGCTTCTGCTAAATTACACAAGCATCCAAAAAGAAAATGTCCAACAAAACAGGAATATGGAGAAACTTGTAGATCTCCTTAAACTTCTCGTTCTATACCTAATTGGCTAATTCCCGTTCTTGCCCTAGTGTTTGCGCTGCTTATACCCCCTACAAGATCAATGCGATATCATAAATAATCAATGATGAGAAAAGTAACAAATGATAGTCCCCATTAGCAGATAATATTGAACGAGACTTCATCCAGATCAACAGGAAAACAACTCTTTATCAATGAACTTCGTAACTATTTCCAAAGGTAATGAAACAAGACTCTAAATCCCCAACCAAAATCCTATCATAATCGAGATGAGGAGTACATCAACAACAAAAATTGAGATGAGAATATGCACAAATCAAAAAACTGAGAAAAGGCGTGTGTTCGCACAAACACACATGCAACTTTTCAAATCTAATACCTTAGAAAATTGAATCCATTGCTTGCAAAAACATTCCAGTTCCCAATTTTCAGAGTTTGTCAGGCAAGAGCAAAACGAACCAATCGAACATAGGAGCAAGACGATCAATCAAACACGGGAGCAAGACGAATCGATCGATATTGGGATCTTGAACTCTCAGCATCGAGTCTGCTATCATCATCGATGTGATTCACAGCTTAGAGAGAGAGAGAGAGAGAGAGAGAGAGAGAGAGAGAGAGAGAGAGACAGCAATCTTGAATTTCAGCCGAAATTAATGTGAACATAGTGACCTGGGAACACGATTTTACCAAAAAACCCTCTAACCCAACACCACCAAAGAACAAAATAGTAGGTAAAAAAGAGGACACAAAGGAAAAACCTCAAAAATCCGAAAACCCATTAAAGTAATTTGTAAATAACCTAAACAGTGGCTATGGCCCACCACTTTAAAGCGTGAAATTACTATAACCTAAATAGTGGCTATGGCCTACCACTTTAAAGCGTGAAATTACTAAAACGCCGAGAACCAAGAAGAGTTGGATTAAGCCCCCTAGTTTCCAAACTAAGGGGAATTTTCGTCCAACCATGCCAAAGTGTAAGTCACAACTTGGAAAGGTATTCCTTTATAGGCGCTTGTGGATGTTACTTAACTTATCCCCAAATCCAAATTCCAGATTCTTGAGTGTTAAAACAGATCTCCCGCTTCTTCCACTCTCAGGGAATCCAATTTTCATTTGTTTTTGTATAGAAGGCTTGTCAATTTGTTCATAAAAATGACACAGCAGTTATTAACGCCACCAATAATGAAACAGAATGTGAACGAAATCTTGATCAAGCCACGTAGAAAGCAACTTTGCTTTAGTAATGCATATCAATGTGTCTCACGTAGTAGTTATTAAAAAGGTCCAAAGAGTCGACAACAATCAGTGAAGTTATTTTTTCATATTTAACTAACAGGAACAGTAAATAAAAATCACGGTTCCTTTTACAGAAGCAAAGAAGCTACCCAGATTGCAGCTTGCAACGGGATGTGACACTAACATAGTACTAAGCCAGCAAACATATTCTACAAAGACCATCCTTGATTACCACACAGAACAAGGAGACGAAAACAAAATAATCAAAATAGGTGATAATGTGTAGATCTAAATACCAATCCTCATTCTCTTTACCAGGATCTCTTAGCATTTCAAAATGTTTTTCTTTTTCCAACATTTCAATAAGTAGGAGCGAAAACCCAGAAAACGGCTTTCCTTCACATTTCGACATTCCTTTCCTTTTCCTTTTCCCCTACCTGTACCCGGCTACTGGCTACCCCTAGCCCTACCAAATTCGAGTTCTAAGCAATGTCTACCTAATTTATGTCTCAGGTTTTGAAGGCACTGTTGGCAATGTTAGAGCTCTCAAGGGACACAATTTTCAAGACACTGTTGGCAATATTAGAACTCTCAAGGGATACTTATTAGCTCCAAACCATGATGCCCACTCAGCAAAAGGAAAAATCATTACAAAAGCTCATAGAAGGATACCTAGAACGTTCATTCGTCGCATTTTAGGTTTACATGAGCACACCTTCAAGCAATGTACCGTTAATGATCCTGAAAATTAGCAACATATCCACTCCTTATTCAAAATTTTAATCCAAATTAAAAATACCAAAGAAAACATCCAAAACCTTTCACAGATTCTTCAACAACCCTAAAAGGTGCCGAATAATAGTTCCCTTGCAGCAACAAACATAGTAATGGATGTAATTGTTGGGAGCAAAAATCCTCATAATTACTAGAAAATACAATAAATGAGAATTAATATCGTTACAACTTAGAAATCATAAAAGTGTAGAAAACAGACCAAAGGGATTTCAGAGCTTGGTGGTGAAGATCTCATGTGATAATATGGAATATCCCATATTATTACCATCCAAAATCTGAAATACAAACTCAAGTATAAAGTACAGCAACCACATGCCATCATCTAACAAGCGCTCGCAACCAAAATAGAGCACATGCAACACGAACACAAGTTAACAGGCCACCATCTCTAAAAAACACACGAAGCACATGCATACATAAAATCACAAGTACAAACAAGTTAAAAAACCACGACAGCAACCGCCACGCCAGTTTCTCAAAAAAGACCACTAATTGTTTACATTATTCTTTCTTTTTAGAAGTGGAGTTTTTGTGCAAAGAAATCCACAGGTCCTTCTATAGTGCAACCTCGAAAAAAATCCCTTTCAGCTTTGACAAAAGAACTAATTTTGTTCTGCAGGAATGAAACCCAAATACCCTACAAAAGTTATTCATTGGCAAAAATGATTGAAACAAAGCAATAATTTTTCTTCTTTCAGCGCTGCATTTTTTATGTCAAAACAACGTACACTCAACAGAGGAGCAAACCTAAATCCCTCACCCAAATGTCCCCCAACAAAGAAAATAGCTATTTATACACCCTGACGCAAACACCACCCAACAAAGGGATAAACACCGAGCTGATCATTACCTTAACGCACGCAGAACCCAATGGAATAGCCTGGGAGCCTTGACGAAAGCAGAAGAGAAGTCCACACTGCGACAAAAGAATGCAAAATAACTGAGGCAACACCAAGCCAACAAACGCAACATGCAAAACCGCAAATATACTCTGGAGTGTAAATTCCTCACAGGAAAAAAAAAAAAAAGAACCCAGATGAGATGCAGTGACAATGGCTCTAATTAGGATAGCTCATAGTAATGAGAGAACTGATTTCAAGAAGCGGAAACCAATTCATTAACACTACCAAAAATAGAGAAAAACCGTTTAGCAAAGCTGGCCCCAAAAACCATTTAGAAAAATCAAGAAACCAATGCGGTACTCTAGCTGTCAAGAGCTATCCATACGGCACAAAGCATCTAATCATGCAAAGCTTTAATGTAGATCAATATAGCACAAGAAAAACCAAAAAGTGCTAATTAGGATAGCTCATAGTTAATCATAATTGATTTAAAGATCAACAATCAAAAAGGCTTAGGCATTTCATTGTGATAGGTCATAATTTCAAGCCTCGGTGGCCGTAGGCAGCTCGATTCAACAAACCACCACCACGGGACTGCCACCAACCTCCCCAGACCTTCCTTGCCTGGGCCTTGTCCGTCGGCGCTATTAGATTTCTTGAAGGGTTCCAACATAAAACCAATTGACAATAGGTGGAGTAGACTCTAAAATATATTGACCAAGATTGGGTGACTTAAATTAGCGATGTGGGACAAATCTAACACTCCCTCTCATGTGCTGCCCAGATGCACGTGGAGGTGACAAACTATGAGACTAGGAGCTGATTGATTGACTCGGGCGACGGAGATGATATGGACTTTCCCACGAGAGGTGAGGCCACCCAAGACCTAGTTGTGATACCATGTTAGGTTTCTTGGAGGGTTCCAACCTAAAACCAATTGGCAATAGGTGTAGTAGCCTCTAGAATATATTAACCAAGCTTAGGTAGCTTAAATGAGCGATGCAGAACAAGTCTAACAGGCGCAGTCAAGACCTGCCGGAAAACCACTTTTATTCCACGACATCCCAGTTTCTCTCTCTAGAAATTAAGCTGTCGCCAGTCACCTTTGCCGCCAACCACCACCACCACTTCTTCTTTGGTACTTCACCTTTCTTTTGGGTCACACGTTGCCTGGGCCTGATTCCAGAGCCATCACCGCAATCATTGGGAAATTGAGAGCCAAAAGGCTCTGTTTTGAAAGAAGAGCAAAAACTATTATTTTTTCTCTATTTTGTTTGTTCTATGTCATCACTTTCTAAAAAATGGAAAGACTGTTTTTCTTCTTTTTTCATTCTATCTTTTTAATTTTTAAAAGAATAAATAAATTTATCTAATGAAGTTATTGTTAGGACAAATAACCGTATAAAAATAATAAATTAATAGTCTTCCCTTTAAAAAGAAAAAAGTACTCATTCACTTATTAAAAACAGACCACTCTTTTTTTTTGGGGGGGTGGGTAAATAGCCGAGCCCACTGTCCTAAAAAGTTATTAAATGTTCACTAAATATAACCTAGTGTATATTCGCTAACTTTCATATGAGAATTACAGAGTTTTTTTGTGACACCCCTAATTTTGGGAATGTTAAATAAACAATTTTATAGAAAATCTAAATAGAGTTTGACTCATTATTACATCATAATCCCCATAATTACACAAAGGGAGGGAAACTAAGGTTCCTAACTATAGCTCCGCCTGCTTTTCCATCCTAGCCAGCTCTTTGGTTCCAAAAGCCTCCAAGGTGTATAGTTCACCATGTTCATCTACAAAGTCTAACACATGATACCAATGTCGCCCCAGTATAATACGTCAGGATCACCAAAGGTAACACCATGAGCTACAGGAGCTCTATAGAATAATCCATACCCACTAACCCTTAACTTACAAACATTAGATCATAATATTAACGATTTCCACATAGTACATGCATATCTAACAAAACAGTTAACAATGACACATCCACATTCACTATTCAAGCTAACGTTCGTATCCATAATTTTTTGAGTTTCTCCTACGCGACTCATCATAGACCGTGTCTCATTTTCATTTACCAAATCAATATTTTCAAACTCATTTTTTTTAACACACCTAACCTCTGTTTCGCCGTTCCGGTCTCTCGAGTATCCTCACAATGGTTCCGCCATCCCAGGTTCCCATTGGCGCGCACACACACACACACCACACAATGGGCAAGTTCGGCCATATTGCAGTTTCAAAACCACACATTGTCTTTAACACACCCTAGATGTCATGTTTCTACTTTTTCGATTTCTGTGTCTCGTTTTCATGCAAAGACTCTGCGGCAGGACTTTTCACGTAAGTAATCATAAATCATTCATTGTAATCTTGAAACTAAACTAGCAAGATCATACAACTCTATATTACTTATCATGCTCATACTATCACGTAGTCATGCTCAAACATTTAGCACCCAATATGAAGCATAGTGTCACATGGACAGACACCTTTAGAGTGGAAAACCACTTATGTTTTCCCACAAATCAACAAGTAATCCAAGTAATCACATATACATGCTCATAACCATCCTAATATCAAAATACGAATATTTTTGATCAAGTTTATATTTCAAAAATATGTTCTTTCCTCCTTTTAGAGAAATTCAAAACAACATATGTTTTTCCCGAAAATAAAGTTGTTATATTCAACATACTCTCATTCCTTTTTAAAACTTTAGTATACACCTTTCAAGTTCTCATGCATTTCCACATACAAACAATATGCATATTTCCATATTTAAAGATAGAAAGTACGGAAGAGTCTACTTTCATTTCCAACATACGATATACTTATATTTTAGGATAGTGGACAAAGGACTCTACATATACTAAACTTTATACTTAGAGAAAGTGGTTAGAAGTATTCTACTGTTCTTCTTGGCGGCAGGGCGGCTACGAAAAGTAAGCCGACTATCGGACGGAGTGACTTCCTATGGTAAGCTTCTGGTAGCTTCAAAAGAGAAAGGTTTCTCTCAAAACTAGTTCTTGACTAAACTACTAAACTTTTTTTTTGGATCGAGTGGTGGTTTGGTGGTAGTCTTAGATGAGTTTCTTGAAGAACTCAAGAAGAACTCATGAACAAAGGAAGAACAAGTAAGAACAAAGCAAGAACACAATGATTTCTAGAGAGAGAAGTTGAAGGGTGAAGATGTGAGTTGAATGGCATGAGGGGGGGTCCTATTTATAGCAAAAACTTGGCTCTCTCTCCCCCTCCTTTGGCCGGCCTCTCTCTCTCTCTCTCTCTCTCTCTCTCTCTCCCATGGATTTGCTCCATTGTTTAGTCAAATCTTGTCTTCCAAGCATGCCATGACTTGTCAAATCCAATCTTTAGACATAAGGCTATAAAATCAAGTAGGATCTTAAGGCATTTTAGGGAAAATCCTAGGTAATTATATCCTAGCTAAGCAAGTCTTACAAGTCTAAAGATATGGTTGATTAGGCAAAAGAATAGCCTTCCATGTTTAGTCAATCCTAGGCTTAGCTTGTAAGTCAATATCTAGGGTAATCAAGGGCTAGGTTCTAGGATGATTAAAAGCTAGATTGTGTGCTTGAAGTAGTCTAGGAATGGATTGTCAAGTAGTCCTAGGCTTGAGTGTGAAGTTGGAAAAAGAGGTAGCTTGCTAGAGTGTACATGTACAAACACATGCACACACTTACACACACACACACACACACACACTCTCTCT
Source organism: Rhododendron ovatum (assembly GCA_019656835.1). Lineage (NCBI taxonomy): Eukaryota > Viridiplantae > Streptophyta > Magnoliopsida > Ericales > Ericaceae > Rhododendron > Rhododendron ovatum. The sequence continues at coordinate 24,474,337 of CM033799.1, forward strand.
CTCTCTCTCTCTCTCTCAGCCTCTCTCTCCTCTCCCTCCCTCTCGACCTCTCTCTCCCCTTCTCTCTCTCTCTCTCTCTTGTATGATGTATGTATGTATACATATATATAGCTATATATATATACACAAGTATACTTAAGTACTAACTAGTCTAGCTTACTAAGTCTAGGGAAAAGTAATGATTATGGCAAGGCTTTCAAGTGCAAAGCATTGTCCGATGGGTAAGGATTTTCCTAGAAAGTATATCTATGTATATATAGGCATGCTTATAATAAGTTATGAGGTGTGTTTGTGTGTGTGTGTGTGTGTGTGTATATATATATATATATACACATCTAGGGAAAGATCTAGGAAAGCAACCTTGGTGGGTAATTAGATTCAAGGCTATTGTTTCTAGGCTTGCATGCATGACAAGTCTAGGTTATGAAGAAGGGCTTTAATGATTTGTCTTGTCAAATCTATGTACTCATTGGATTTTGGCAAGTCTATTACTCAAAGGATAAAAATTACCCTACGAACTTTTATTCAATGGGTAAAGAGGTAATGATGAGAAAATATATACTTGGAAGAAATAATGATGAGAAATTAAGTCTTGAAATAACTAGTCATGAAAGTATAATGATTTCCAAGTCTAAGGTTGAAAAGGTTCAACTAGGGTGTAGAAAGGTTCATAAGGTTCAAGGATGATTTTGGAGGAATATCTCTTTGAAAGTGACATTCCAATGGAGAAAAAGAACAATGCACTTTCTAAGAAAGTGATTTGATTAAGAAAGCATAATGATGGGTTTGATTGTCATGAGTGGAGAAAATGACAAGTCAATAGAAATTGAAATGATTAAAGGGTTGGCTTTGGCTTTTGAAAATGACTTGTCAATGCAAAAGAATGAATAGGACTTCAAAGTAGCCTTTCTAGGAAATACTAGAGTTTAAAGAGGTTTGGAAGGTTCAAAAAAAATGATTAGGGAGGTTTAACTAGGTTTAGAATCCAATTGGTTTGGCTAACTAATTGGTTGGAATCAAATTATCTAAGGAAATGTAGGATTCCTAGCCAAGAAATTCAAATAATTAACGAAATTTTTACTTACCAAAAGTAAGGGTCGTTACATTTTTTCCTAGTGAGTATTCAATCACTAAGTTTCATGGTGGTGATTGTATATCATGCTAATAGGGATTTAGCTAATGATATGTGTTTGTTAGGTGTTGATTGTACTCGCTAAAGGATTGTGGAGTGAGTCACACCATATCGTGAGCCATGCCGTCTAATTAATGGTGAATGGGAATGTGGTGTGCGGGACACAATACCTTGGGTACATGGGATGTGGCAGACGTGCCACTGTATGTTGGTGTTTACACATGTGGTTATACAATTGAGTACTTATGTTGAGTTTTGTGTGGTTTATATATTCCTTCGGGCTCTGTGGTATTTTATTGAATGTGTTTGTCACGTCCTCAATTTTTAACATAATTACAAATGATTTTCATAAATAAGACCTCACAATTATTTCGTACGATACCCAAAAGAGTCCAGTATTCCCATTTCCGTAATTGCATTTCAAAGTCCAATAGTTCCCAAAATATTACATCATTGGCTCAACGGCCCAAATTAACTTAAGTATCAAGTGTCAAGAGAGTTAAGAGTTTACAAATATTCCTTAATCAAAATAATCACAACTTAAGTTACAAATACATCTTTCAAAATAAATTTTCAAAGATGACTAGGTAACTCCGTCGAGTAGCTTTCAAAAAGGGGTATGTCTACACTTCAAGCGTTCCAGTCATGCAAGCTACTGATCCAGGTTAGCACCTGAAAATAATATAAGGTCTGAGCTACATTAGCCCAGTAGAAAAGTCTACGCAAACTCTATATGCAAATGAGATGAAAGATGCCGATGAAACATAGATTTTCGGATAACAAAGGAGCATGGATAAGACACAAGCACTATATTAGAAATTCAGAACGTAAACGAACACTTCACTCTTGTCAATTAACCTATCTTTGTCCTTTGAATTCCTTTTTACTCATCTTTCGATCTTCACACATCCACCTCATATGGTTACATTCCAACCGCTTAGCATCACATAAGTTCCCTATGGATCCTTGATGGGCACAAAAGAAATCCTTCACATCGTCACATCACGATATCAATCAAAAGACATTCCGGGCATTAGGACCCCGTATACCCAATTTACATTCCGGGTGATCATGACCCCGTACATCCAATTCTCATTCTGGGTTCTAAGGACCCCGTATATCCAATTCTCATTCTGGGTTCTTAAGACCCCGTATATCCGATCCATGTTCCGGGTGCTCGGGACCCCGTATATCCAAATCACACATTTGGTTCCCAGCTTCAGGTTCAACAGAAATCAACCCTTACATTACATGTTTCTCGTTTCATTGAATAGCTACCCTTTACGTCATCTTATCCTTCACCTGTTCTGAAACCGTCATTAATTCCCCTTTTGGCATTCTACTAACCTTTCACTTCAAGTTAAACCTATACCCCATGCATCAACTACTCACTGCGGTTTTCAGTTCATTTTAGGCGGTAACATATCACATTTTATCCGTAATCCCTTAACGTCAATCCGTTGATCCTAGTTTCCGTGATAGTTAACCCAATAAGTTCATTCAAGTCCATCGGACACGATTTTATCTATGAAATAGGTATTATCCTCCAAACACTAGAAATAATGCATAAACGAATCCAATAGAGTCGATGGAAGGCTCCAAAAAGTGGTTTGGAAGAATGTATGAAAAGCTACTGAAAGACACTGTAGCAGCTCAACCACCAGACACTGTAGTAGCTTAACCACCTACCGTTAGGTGCTTGAATCCTACCGGTAGAAGAGAAGAATTCGGCACTTGACTACCGGTAGGTAAAGAAGTCCTACCGGTAGAAATTGCAAACGGAAGAGCCAACATTTTGAACGAAATGACTTTGTATTTGGCCTACCGGTAACGACTTTGTACTTGGCCTACCGGTAGGCAAACAAGTTCTACCAGTAGGTGGATGAATACGTTGAGCAGCTTGACCTACCGGTAGGAAGTTGATACGTTGAGTAGCTTTTGAGCTGCTGCAGTACGTTTGAGCTAGTTGAGGGAAAAAGTTCTTCCTTGTCCTACCGGTAGGCAAGAAGTACCTACCGATAGGGAGAGTGTTTTCCAGACGATTTTTTACAGGATTTTCAGATTTCGATCCAATCTCAATAACCAACAACACAAGGTCAAAAATGATACAAGAACACTCAAATAACATATAAAGAGAGGTAGAATTCCCTACCTCGAGTATCCAAGCCGAAACCAAAGAGATTGAGCAAGCCGTAGCTTCCAGAATCCCAACCGAGCTAAATACACCGAACCGAGCTCCATTCAACGCAATACAAGCCCGAATACGCAAGTAGAAGATGGAGTTGAGGTTGATTGTTGTGGGTTTTGAGTTTGGAGGAGAGTTTTCGGGTGAGAGAGTGAAAGAGATGAAGAGAGCCAAGAGAGAGTCGGGGGAGGGGGAGAGACCGAGAGATGGAGAGGGGAAATAAATCCCCTACCACACACACACACATATATACACCAAATTACACCGACACCCACATCTCCCACATTCTTGCACATTCACCCATAACCACCATTTTCACATTAAACCATCACTTATCCCTTTATAAAACATTAAAATATAATAAAGAAGTTTACGGGTATCTACAGTATTCTATATCTTACACACTCTGGTTTTCCTTTTTGGATTGCCAGGTCACAGGTGGTCGTAGAATTGGTCCACTATCGGTCGGCATTTTGGGGACACTTGGATTAGTATCGAGTGTTGGTGTTTTTGGGTCGAGTTGGTTGTAATGGGTCAAACTCTAATTTTTGTTAAACTCATTTTGTGACTAAGGTTGTCAAGTACTTCGTGATTTCATGTTTTTAATTATGTGGGGAACTCTGTTAATGTTTAATTACTTATGTTGGGATAAGAGGCAGCAACTTATGTATTATGTAGGTTCATAAAATTGTTGACACATTATTTATGTTAAAGTTAAGTCTTCCGCTGGGGTTTTACTCTGTTATGTGTATGGTTTATCGTTTAGATTTTGTTCTTTGGTGTGGAATGCCACGTGGTCGTGTCGGTTCGGGCCCACTTCGGGTGTCGTTCCGTGACGGGGCGTGACAACTAACTTTCATCCATGGCCAAAAATAGCTTACGCATATAGATATTGGAATGAGTTGGTTTTTGTTGATTAATGTAGCAGGTTTAAGCAGTTTTGTAAAAACAAAAAGTACTGACACCTCACTAGTTTTAATATACAAGTACACCTCACAAAAGTAGTGATACCTCACTAGTTTTAATAAACAAAAGTAGTGAGATTGTGATCCATAATACACCCTTCAATATCACAAAAATGCAAAATTAAAAGTTAGTGAAGTTTCACTAGTTTTTTAAAAAGTTTTTAATGCTTAAATCTAGAGGATGCTCACTAGTTTTTATAACAAGTGTCGGTTTTCAAGTTTTCAAAATACCTTGTGAATTCCCACGAGATATTATCTAGTGAAGTGTCACTAGTTTTTTTGAAAAATATTTTTTGCTCAAATCTAGAGAATGTTCACTAGTTTTCAAATCTAGTGTTTTTTTTATAATGTTCAGTAGTTAGTGAAGTTTTACTAATTTTTTAAAAGGTGTTTTATTCTCACAAGTTCTTATAACTAGTGACAGGTTCCAAAATACCTTGTGAATGCCCATGAGATAATCTAGTGAAGTGTTACTAGTTTTTTTTGAAAGTATTTTTTGCTCAAATCTAGAGAATGTTCACTAGTTTTCATAACAAAGTGTCAATTTTGTAAAGTTTTCGATGTTCAAATCCGGTGGATGTTCAATAGTTTTCGGTGTTCAAACTAGTGAGGTATCACTACTTTCAATAACAATAGTAGAAAGTATACATAAAAATGGTATTCTGCTATCAACTACAGCATACCAATGGTATCAACCTAGTAAAAGTGTAATAGAATTATTCTAGTGAGCATTCACGAGATTTTAAGATATGAATATTGAACTCGCATAGTTGGTGATTTTTTTATAAAAGCACAAAAATAAATGACTAGTATCATCACCAAACAACTATATACAAGGAGATTTAAATCAATCAGATAAACTAGTCCTCTTTTACTATATTGGTTGTTCTATTAGGAATTTCGACGAACACATGGTGTGCAAAGTTCTTTAGTAAACTAGTGAACTCCATAGCTCCCAAAAGGGAACTTCTCTCTCTCTCTCTCTCTCTCTCTCTCTCTCTCTCTCTCTCTCTCTCTCTCTCTCTCTCTCTCTCTCTCTCTCTCTCCCCATGGACTTCGTACCTCCACCTCCCCTACCGGCGACTACAACTTTCCGACAACAACTCTACAAAGAGAAGGAAAATCATTGTTGTAGATCGCCAAAGTTGGTGCCAGTCGCCAAAGTTGGTGCCAGTCGCCAAACCTTCATCTCTACTTCATCAATCGCCGGAGTTAGCACTGAAAAATCACCAGTGGCCGGAGGTAGTCGGAGGGAGGAGGAGTCGGTCTAATGGTCGAACATGGTAATAGTAAGGAAAAATAGGATTTAAAACATAAAAGGGCATTTTTGTCTTGCCAAATATAGAAGATGGACCTTAGACCTTACAAACTATCATCAGTGGACACGACACTTTACTGAAAAAACAGGTGGATTGGGCATTGGTCAAACACATATAATGGACCTTACACAAATTCTTTATTAAAAGAATCAGTCGGCTTAGAACCGATCAAAATTGAGTGATTTGGTTTGATTTTGACTATTCATTTTCGTTGGGAGATTAAACCCTTTTTGGCATGAGAGAGAGAGAGAGAGAGAGAGAGAGAGAGAGTGTGTGTGTGTGTGTGTGTGTGTGTGTGATTTATGTGCGGGTACTGGGTAGAATTGTGAGATTTGTATGCAATGTATGGGCTGGAGTGTGTGTGGTGGGTTTTTAATTATAACCCATATTGAACTCAATTTCAACCCATTTAAACCCAAGTAAACATGGGTTGAACTCATATCAATGCATTATACAATATGAGTGGATTGAGTTGGGTTATAAGTGGGCGGATTTGTGCACGTTAAAAAATGTGGGTTGGAATTGCCACCTCTACTAATAACCAATACTTTGTCCAATCTTGAGTCCTCTAAAGAACTGCCTTCAGTTTAGGTGGGCCAGAAATCATGTCACTACAAGGTGATAGAGTTGGTTCCAAATTTTCATCAAACTTCTATCGCGCACAAGCCAACCGACGAGGTTTTAATGTGGGTATGCCAACCATTTTTCATGTACCAGCAACTAGTTTCAAGGAGTGAGGGGTTCAACAATTAGAGTGCTTTCCTAGTATTATTCTGATTTCATTTCTGTGAGGATTTTGATTTAGGTGGAACCTACACAAGAAGATTCAATTGTAGAAAGAGAGGGAGAGATGGGAGTTGCAGAGAGAGAAGGGTGGTTTTGTCACGCCCTCAATTTCAACATATATAAATAATACATTTCAATAAGAATCTTGTGTGTCATATATAATACCCAAAAGAGAATTTCCAGCAGTTCGATTTACAATTCAAGTCCCCAAGATAAAAATTATACAACTTAGGCACTCCAGCCCCAAATTAACTTAGCTACAACTATGACATGTTTAGAATGTTACAAGCTTCAGTCAAAAGGAAAGTTTAAGAGTAATTAGTTACAAAACCATCTTTAATCAGAAGTAAGTCTATTACAAAGATGAATTAGTAACTAATGAGGTCACCTTCCAAAAATCTTCATGTCCAGGCACACCATTGCACGCAATCTATGGTCCGGCATTTTGTCCTGAAAAGAAAGATTAGATTGAGTTACACTAGCCTAGTCGAAAAATCTTTACCAAACTTATATGTAAATATGATGATAAGTGCAAACGAAAGGGGATAAGAAAATACAGCTTGATAGATGGTAATCAATCAACTTGTAAATGAACCTCTATCTAGATTGAATGCATAAGTCATATGACACAAACAACTCAAACAATCCCAACTCGACTCGCTAACCCAATTTCCACCATCGGTATTTTCCACCCCTTGCGTTACCATATAACACCACGAGGATTACCGTGTTGCCACCCATTGCATCGCGGCGATCCCTAACGACTCGGGTTACCGTATTACCACCCCTTGTGTTACGAAACCCCTCTAAGTCTCCGTATTACCACCCCTTGCGTTACGGGACTCCCTAAACCAACTTCCGACCCAATTAACTATTTTGTCATACACTATGCAAGCTAAGACTCCCCCATGATCACATTCATAGATAAAACATCACACATTATGCCAACGTCATCACAAATGCACCATGAACGATCACAAATACCAATAATCTATAGAATGCACTTTAACGACGTTTTAACTAAGTAATTCTTTATTCGGTTCTTACTAGCCGGAAGACCAACGGAACAAGGATAGCATCGAATGGTCAAAGGAAGTCAATTAGACGAACTTGAGATAGATTAGGAGGTGTCCAAAAAGGTTTAGATGTGGTCGGGGTCAAAACAATCGATGGAGAAGCAGCAGGAGCAAAACTGGACTTAAGGTCTTGGTATCGATATGCACAAAAATCGTATCGATACAATATAAACTGCCTAAAAAGATAAGTTTATAGTATCGATACAACACTTATTTTGTATCGATACCACGAGGTTTCGAGCAACGATTCTGCAAATTTTCAAGGCTAGAACAACAACTAAAATCCAATGATCCAAAGCATGATTCTACACCAAATCAACGTATTTACATATAAAAGAAGCAAAGAAATCCTTACCTCGAATCAAGGAGCGAAAACCAAGAGATTCGTACGAGCCCTAGCTTCGAACTCCTTGAAATCAATCGAAATCCTCTTCCCCCAGCTTAACCCACGAAATTTTGAGCTCAAAGACACGATTGGAAGGCTTGAATGAGGTTGATTTTTGAAGTTTTGGAGGAATTTTAAGAGGGAGCAAGAGAGAGAGAGAGAGATAGGTGGTGGGGGGGGGGGGGTGGAATGTAATACCCCTACCATTTATTTGAAATAAATAGCAAGGCATAATATTTTAAATGGTAGGAAGACAAATTATTGGACTTAGTGTAATAGCCCACGTGATTTGGTTGGGGTGAGCATTCACTACTAAGAACAAATAAGGGAGCAAAAGTAGTAGAAGTAAAAACAAAATTGGATGTTTAATGAATATATGTGTCATGCAACAAACCACTTGGGGGATGAGTCACTATGGGTTTAAAAGAAAAGAAGCGGTAGGAAAAAAGGGGAGAGCCAGGGGCAGTGGCTCCTTAGTCTACGGTGGTGGGTTTTAGGTAATTGATTTGGCGAAAGAGGAGCTTATGCGTCATATGGTTGATCTTTAATTGAGAGGTGTTTGAGGTTTCAGGTTGTTACAGGGGACGGTGGAGAGAGATGGGGAGATGGGAAAAATGGTCCCCTACACCACACACACACCCATTATATACACATGTATCTTTTTATTACACCCACGATCCCTCAAGTCTCTATTCTTTCACTTTGGTCCTTGATTCAATTAATCACCTAATAAACCATAATTTCCCAATTAGTCATTTAATAATCATTTTCAAAATTTAAAATATTCGGGTCTCTACAGGTTTAGTGACAGGACTGGCGTCAGTGGTGGTCGCTGGCATCGATGGTGGTTATCGGAAATGGTGTCGATGGTGGTCGTCAATATATGTTCGTGGTTTAGGGCGAAATCAGGGTTTTGGTGGAGCAGGGTCGCATCCGATTTGGGGGAGAGAGAAAGAAATGGATGTTGTAGAGGGGGAGAGATGGGAGGTGCAAATGGGGTTTTTTTTTATTTGGTTGCTGCGGGACCCACCCCACCACGCGTCGCTTTTGAGGGTGGGTCGGTATCATGCTCCTACTTCTTTTTTTTTTATTTATAAATTCTCAATTATTATTCAACCATAAACACTTCCACATGACAAACACTCATATTTTTGGGTGGGGCTGACACACACTGAAGGTGTGGTGGGTTTGAATAATATAACCAATAGGAAAAAATTTTAAAAATCAGGTTGTTGACCTTTCTTTTTATTGTTAGTGCATTTTAATACTTGGTTTAAATACTCTTTTTGAATTTATCTTATACCGTACAAATATGAAAAATAATAGTACAATTTTTTTGTAAAACCGAAAGAGAGTAACCTAAAGACAATAAAATCAGAATATTACCTTCTATCAATTTTTACTTTTATTTTTAGTATACTTTTTTCAACCTTGATTTACTCTTTAACTCAATTTTTATGATTACGTCTTGTCGAGACAAATTATAAAATGTATACGTTGTCTGCATGTTGAAAAAAGTCCCTTAATCGCTTGTTGTTTTAATCTTTGTAACAACTTCAAAGATTGTTCATTTCTCTTTTTAACTTTGATTTAGTTTTATTTTTTAATTATTACCCTATTTCTTTCTTCAATCATTATTCTATTGAGACTGATATCCTTCTGTTGAGTTTCATTCTATTGAGATTGATGTTTTAGTCTGTTTGTTGGAAAACATTCAATATCCTTTGAATGTAATCTTCTTTTCTATTTTGTTTTTCCTTAGGCCTATACAGTACTTCTTTCTCTTTGGTCTGTATTTGGTCTTTTTTCGATGTACCCTTTGTCGAGTTTTTAATAAAATCTTATTGCGTATCAAAAAAAATCATTATTCTATTTCTCCAATTATTACTTTCATTTCTCTCTCTATCTATCTCTACTCATTACCCATTTCTTCAATCATTACCCTTTTTCTCTCTCCGTCCACTACCAAAACTAAAATACCCAAAACTAGCAAACGAACAAGGCTAAAAGAGTTCACTAAGGCCATCCACAGTGGTTTAATCAAAAGCAAATTGGTTTTAAAGTTAACAATATTGGTGCAAAAGATAGCTCACAATAGTATAATTAAACTAAGCAACGTCCTTAGAAATAATCAAATTTTGGGTTTTGAATAACCAAAACTAACAACATTTTTCAATAATCAAAATTTTTGGACTCCACACTATATAAGTTAACTAGTTCCAAAATTTGTATACACGCGTGTTTCAATTGGTATTTTTTTCTTCTCTTCTTCGCCTACTCTATATTTTCTTCATTTCACTCATAAACTATTTCTCTTTCTTTTCCTCCAAAAGTGAAGGTCATATTTCTCGATTATCTACAATTCAACCCGTCATCGCTAGATTAAGGTATTTCACTCTTCTTTCCCGTTTTTACTTTTTTTCCCACAAAAAAATTTATAATAGGAGAGAAGAAAGTCACCGATTTTTTCCCAAAATTAAGAGATGGAATAGATATATTTTGCCCAAAAAAAAATGTAAATGGAGGGAAGTGAATGGCAGGAAACAGAGGGGGAGAGAGAGTGAAATTATAGTGGACCCTTATTTTGGTAATGGATTAGAAATGACCATTATGAAGCTCAACATTATTAAGCTTAACAACCTTTTAAGTGAAAAATCAAAAACTGATGTGTCAACTTTTAGTTATCGTTTTTTGATTATACCACTGTGGATAGCCTAAGGATAGGAAAATTTAAAAAAAAAATCATCTTTTTATCTTTATTGGACTTTTTCCAAACTTAGTACAACTTTTTCCTTCAATTTTTTAGAATTTTTTGCCCTACCTTTGTCATTTAGTGAAGTTTTAAAACTTGATCAATTAAATGTTTTACTTTCTTAATCATTATTTGAGGTGGCTGTTATTAGACTCAATTCCTAACTACATTAAATTATGAATATTCATGTTCAAAGATGTGAAACCCATAATGGGCTATGTGTCCCACATCGCCTATGAAAGGATAATTGGTTTGATATATGCAATACCCATTAGTTACTATTAATCCACGGTTAACTTTTTGAGCTATATGGAGCAAGTCATCTGGTGCAGGTCCATATAGTTGGTATCAAAGCACAACCCTGATCTACATGGTGGGGGTCACCTTTAAAATCAAGTTCTGAGCACACGAATGTGATGTACAAAACTAAGTGCCACACGATAGAGTAGGGTGTCCTTTCTCTTTTGCTAGCATCAATGGTCTCTCCTGAGTGAAGTAGCTAACTGAATAGGGCAGCTATCGAAGAGCATAGGAGAAGAAAGAGATAGATCTTACCTTCCCCAATTGGGATAGTCACGAGCTAAATGTCTCACTTGTCACGCCCTCGAATTTTAACATAAATAACAAATACCATTTTAAATACAAATTCTCGCAATAGTACATACGATATCCCAAATTACAATATAATTCCCGAATCTCACAAATATGTCAAATTGAAAGAGTATTCCAAACTAGAGAAAATAGTACAATGCAGTTCGATTTACGAAGAAAGACAAGTACTTTAGAAAATAAATTTAGCTTGTGATGTCTGCATGCACTCCATACTTTCCATGACTGTGCTCCTGTGGTGTACCTAAAAATGATAGGTTGAGCTACACTAGCCCAGTAGATAAATCTATACTTAAGTTATGCGAAAATGCGAGAGAACATGCACCAAGAGTGAGTGAAGTTCAATAAGCGAACACAAGAAAACAAGGTTTATCACAACAAACAAGCGGGCTACAACCATAGGGTTCTAGACGTCTTATAAATATTCCGAACTGTTCACACATCAAACTAGCAACATTAATAAACACGCATCTGTATACCTCAATCAATAATCAATCCTCAATCATCTCATCGTCTCTCGTATGATACCACAATCTTTCTCACTTCCACCTCATTCATCATCAAACCCCTTCGCCATGAAACTTTCCCTTTTGATTTCAAAAAAAAAAAAAAAAGGTAAAGTATTACAAAACCAGATCAAGCTTCATTGATTCGAGCTTGAATACCGGAGTCCGTTGATTTGTGCCCACATACCGAAAACCGTTGATTCGCTCAAGAATATCGGAGGATTTTTTTAGCAAAATCCTTTTCCTTTAAAAAAAATGATTAAAAGCCAATCTTTCACCATTTTTCCAATAATCACACATTATTAAACATTTAATCATTTACGGTCTTCGCATGTATCGCTCGTAGTCCGGTCATATCACCAAGTAGTGATACCCGTTCATTTGGATGGTCCGGTCATATCACCGATTGGTCATGGTGATACCCGTTCATTTGCATTGTCCACAATATCAAGCAATCATTCATTGTTCCATTTTCATTACAAACAAAGTACCATATCGTACATCGACAAATACACAAGTCTATGCCATACCTTTGGATATGTTCCCGCATCCCACACAACGTATTAACCACAAATAGCCTCTACTAAACCCAGTCTGCTAGTTCTTACGCTTAAATCCCATAGAACGAATACTCAAGAAATTTAGAGAAACCAATGAGACGAATCGCGAGGATACAAAACGACAAGCCAAAAATGAAACAATCATCTAGTTCACCATCACATTCAAAGTGTCCTGTGTTTCATAGTTAATAAGTCTTTTGTTCCAAGTGCACATTCCAGGTATTTGGGACCTCGTTCATCCCCTACCAGTCATCACACCAATAGGCGGAGCCATTCATTCACTACTGGTCATCGCACCATTAGGTGGACCCATTCATTCACTACCGGTCATCGCAGCAATAGGTGGATCCGTTCATTCCGGTTCATCCCCTGCCGGTCATCACACCAATCGGCAGACCCGTTGATTCACTACCAGTCATCGCACCAATAGGTGGACCCGTTCATTCACTACCGGTCATTGCACCAATAGGTGGACCCATTCATTCCGGGTATTTAGGACCTCGTTCATCCCCTGCCGGTCACCACGCCAATTTCAGGCCCATTCAAGTTTCCTTCAGCCATTTCATTACTCATGTCATCGATTCTTATTACATCACCATGTCACAAAGTTCACAACTTGCATTCAGTGTTCATGTGCTCCATTTCAATCATATTCCTCACATAGTGTCTTAAGTTCTCGGTTCGGCATTTGGCAATCGTATACATCAAGCTATCGTCATACTTCCCGTTAAATATAAATTAACGTCCTTGAACTCATAAAGATACATACCATTACTTATGAAAACGAACCACGACATTAGAATGTGAAAACAAGAGTTTTTACAAAAATCTGCAGTGGCTACGGGTAGGACCAAAAATGGACTACGGGTAGCGGAACAAATGTTCAGTTTCTGATCAGTGGCTACGGATAGGACCAAAAACGGACTACGGGTAGCGCCTGAAAATTTCAGCGCGATACACAGATTTCAATGGCTAACAATACAGTTCAAAACAACAATTAGACATGAGATTTAGGTACAAATTCAACTCATCAACGCATAGAACAAGTAAGAAATCCCTACCTCAAGGGTTTTGAGCAAAACCCGACCTTTTGACCAAGTCAATCGAGCTCCCATGAGGTCCGATCATGAATTTTCTTGGATATTGGGAAAGCCCGTGCTTCGTATAGCAACTTTAATTCTCGGACCTTATTCGGAATCACACCCTAGGTAGATAAAATCGTAGAGAAAAGAGAGGACGGAGTTTTTCGAAGGAAAGGAGGAGAGAGAAAGAGCCGAGAGTGAGAAAGAGAGAGAATAGGAATATTTCTCCTCTTGGAGAAACAATAAAGGTGGGGGAGTAATCCCCTACTTCTCACACCACACGCTCACACGTGCACCTTTCGCACAATCACCCTTATGTCATTCCACGAATACGCCACACCAAATATCCATACCATCTATCTTGACGTGCCGTACGATTACAAAAGAAAAATAGAACCTCAAAAATATGGGTCTCTACATTCTATCATCCTTAAAGAAATTTCGTCCTCGAAATTTGATCACCCAAGTCCAACCGAGTCGATAACCACAATACCAAACCTCATACTGCCATCTCATAATCATCACATCATCCCCTCCTTTCTACGTAGACTTTTCTTATCCCGATTACTCCACAAAACCCTCTCCATCGATATGGTTCGACCACTCAATGCTTAATCACAAAATGCTATCATCTTCACCAAATTCTTAAGTCCTCACATCTGTACGAAAGTTCTAGATTCCACATACCAACATGACAATTATACCAAAATCCAACAAACAACCTCCTTACGTTCTCCAAGCACTTCTCGAACTTTCTAGGACAAATTAAACTATTCATGAAAACTCGAATTCTAAACTCCAAGTTCTATCTTTCCTAATCAATATCAATCAATGAATCAAGCATTTACTCACCAATCTAAATAACCTCAAACACCTCCACTGGAACAAAACTAATAAGCCTCGAACCCTAAAACCACATAACAACTCATCACCTTTTGCTCAGCTATAAACATTCACTCACCACAGTTAAACTCCTCACGCTTCCAGCTATTATATTTCTCTGCACTTCAAGTATAAACACATCTCAGATCTCACAATTGAATCATTCTATTGGTACTACTATTAATAGGCATCGTTATCACTCCCTTAACAATTATCAAATGGCCCCGTGCCTCATGGCACTCACTTCCCTCTCATAAGGACACAATTAACCTCCATCGGTACATCAATACATTTATAACACAAAACTGCTAGCCATTACCTCCATTTCACATCTCTATTACCCACATGACTCTCATATCAATTCCACATAAATCTCAAATGTCTCTCTCATTTTTTTTTTACCCATCTAACATTCGAATACAATCAAAAGTCTAACACTACTCCATTTTCCTTAGCTTACTCAGTAACACCACCGACTCCCATTCTAGAAACCCAAATTCACTTCTATGGAATGCGTCCCCTCTACATAACTCTTCACAACACAACATTAAAACCGTTATGGTAAACTATCAATCCACTATTTTCTTTAAACCCAATCCTTCATATATCACTGCTGCTACTCAAAGAAAGGCATATACTACTCGTAGCAAATACTCACACACGCACCACTGTTTATTCTACATTGTATACTAAAAGCAAATTTCACGCATTGAGATTACATAACGAATCAAACATGTAGGTTAAATCTAAACAACAGCACATTTCATACACGAAATATTTCAACAAACCCATGGTACAATTTAATAGCTTACATAACACCGAACACATCCATGGAATGATAGACTCACTAAGTATCCAGCAGATTCACAGAGTATCCAATAAACTCACAGAGTATCCAACAGACTCACTCAGTATTCACGGACTCACAAAGTATCCAACACTCCACATTTCATGGCTTTAGGAAGTCCAACAGTAATCTCGTTCTTTTCAATCTCGTAATACCTCACACGATGTCTATTCACTTTACCAATCTCGGGCATTCTCATTCATTTAGTCAAATCAAATCATGTATTTCTCATGTTCACAATCTTAAAAATCACATCACAAATACACGTATCATCAATACTAATCATTCTCTATTTCAACAGCATCACAACCTAACAACATCTCATCATCCTGACACCTACACAATGTGTGCAGTAGCTGCACCAACTAACATACAATACTATTGATTGTTTCTATACTGAAATCTAGTCACCGATACAATCCAATTGACAGATTTCCCCTTGGATACCCTTAAGACTCCAGGGTTTCAAACAACTTATCTATACTTTTCATTATACTTTAAGACTTCTACTGCCTCATCACTTAGGAATCAATTCTCTAGCACCAATAACTTCTAATAGTTCCACAGTTCACAAATTTCTTCTCTTAACTAAGTAGTCTTAACGACATCAATTTTCCTCAAAGATATTTACCACAATTGCACTCAACCTTAATAATATTAACCACATCATTCCCATCACCATCACTGTTACCACTACCACTATTTAAACCTTAGTCTCTCTCAAATCTATCACCTCAATGGCATACCTTAGTGCATCGTATTATGTCATTAGTCTAGTCTACTTCTCCAATTGCATCACACACAATCTCTACACTCCAATCTTTCAACTCACAACATATTATTTCTCCACAAGCCTATCACTTCAAAATTTCTACTATTTCCACCCAGGACATTAATTACACTCCACTGCATAATCAACCATAACAGTCTTCCTTCATATTGCCCTCACTTCAAACAAGTTTCTTACCACATACTGACATTAATCACTCGCCTCAAGTCACATCTGTAAGGACCAAAGTTGTAGTCTTAATTGTATTGTCAATTCCGTACGACAAAACACATATTTTATATCGAGTTGTAATTTTATTATTTTTATAGGCTAGTGAGTTTGTATAGGATTAGGGTGAAAAGAATCTATTTATTTGTAATTGAGTGAGAGTGAATCAAACGTCTAAAGGCAGAATGGCTTCGCAAATGGAAAGGAGCGAAATCGGAACGGATTGATCGGGATATCAATCAAATATCCATCGGAGGCTACAGACACACATGATAGTTTTCCTATTTCCTATTTTGCTTCTAGGGTACGGGAAAAAAGTGCAACAGAAAAAGGTTTTTGTTTGGAATTTTATAAGTAGAGAAAAAGCTCTTCGAGCCAGAAGTGAGATAGGTGCGGAGGCAGAGGAAATGGAAGCAACTGGTTTTTTGAAGAGCTATTCTTTGTGAAGGAATTTCTTTTAGTTTATTGGAGGGCTTGTGGACTCAAGGTCGTTGGCGATCAAGATCACTGGATGCGGTGTACGTGTGACTCGGCAGGTAGTACTTAGAACGTTGTGAGGATTTACACCGTTTGGATAGGTATATCTGTAACTGCACAATGATTATAGTGATTTGATTTCTTCCCGTGGTTTTTACCCATTCTGGGGTTTTCCACGTATATCTCTGAGTTGTGGGATTGTTTGCTTGCGTGATTTTTGCTGGTAGAATAACTTAGTGATTCGCATTCATACTTTTAGGGTTTTTTACGGATTATTAAGGAACCCTGTTTTTTCAACATCAATGTAGTACACCTCAAGCCTTATCTCTCCTTTTTTTTTTTACCAAACAATGCTATCACTATTTTCTACCATCCTATCATAATGACACCACCACGATATTCACCTTGACAATGGAGACTACAACACCATAACACTTCCTTTTTTCTACGAACTTTCTACGTACAACCATCTATCTCAAGCCTAGAGATCTAGTCCCTATACACAATCCTAGTGTCCAATTGACTTTTTGAGACTTCCATCTAGAAGGAGTGGTGACCAGGCGCCTCTTCTAACTGGAACTCATCGGTAGTCGCATGGGTGTCCAGAAGACACATACCGTATCCTGACACCCTACTTATAACCCTCTTTCCTAAGTCAACTTTAGCTACATACAAATCACTATGTAGGTTTAGCTTACCCTACCTACCTATGCTCACAATCACAACCTCATTAACAGTCACAATAACGACTACCTACAAGATAACCAACCACAAATGTTACCTCAACTACTAACACCTCAAGACACTTTCTAGCTCATCTCCTAACATATACGTTACTCTCCTCGTACTTACACTTAACACAACTCAAATCTCACAGGATTTACTCCATGCATATAATACCTAATACGTAATCCACACAATTCAAATAGATACACATCAAACATTCATCTCATGAGTCATATCAATAGTCTATCTCTTTCATCGCATGCTAACATATATTTTGTTCACATGTCGTCATTACCACGATCACAACCACAACAATGAGGTCAAAGTCTCCAACTTCCCAACACGAGTCAACAATTCTATGTCACTTTGCCATAATGCAAACTACAATACCTCAATGATGTACAAATTCGTTCATGCAAGCACACATGTGTTGAAACAAAACATGCAGCGAATTTTGAACCCATGAGACTAAGAAGTCTCCCCATGGTCTCTAGGTATTCTAGACCTATGCTCTAATACCAAGTTGTCACACCCTCGATTTTTAACATAAATAACAATACTATTTTAAATACAAATCCTCGCAATAGTACATACAATATCCCAAATTACAATACAATTCCCGAATCTCACAAATCTGTCAAACTGATACAGTATTCCAAACTAGAGAAAATAGTACAATGCAGTTCGATTTACGAAGAAAGACAAGTACTTTAGAAAATAACTTTAGCTTGTGATGTCTGCATGCACTCCATATTCTCCATGACTGTGCTCCTGTGGTGTGCCTAAAAATGATAAGTTGAGCTACACTAGCCCAGTAGATAAATCTATACTTAAGCTATGCGAAAATGCGAGAGAACATGCACCAAGAGTGAGTGAAATTTAATAAGCGAACACAAGAAAGCAATGTTTACCACAACAAACAAGCGGGCTACAACCATAGGATTCTAGACGTCTTATAAATATTTCTAACTGTTCACACATCAAACTAGCAACATTAATAAACTCGCATCTGTATACCTCAATCAATAATCAATCCTCAATCATCTTATCGTCTCTCGTATGATACCACAATCTTTCTCACTTCCACCTCATTCATCATCAAACCCCTTCGCCATGAAACTTTCCCTTTTGATTTCAAAAAAAAAAAAAGGTAAAGTATTACAAAAACAGATCAAGCTCCGTTGATTCGAACTTGAACACCGGAGTCCTTTGATTTGTGCCCAAATACTGAAAACCGTTGATTCGCTCAAGAATATCGAAGGATTTTTTTAGCAAAATCCTTTTCCTTTCCAAAAAAAAAAATGATTAAAAGCCAATCTTTCATCATTTTTCCAATAATCACACATTATTCAACATTTCATCATTTACGGTCTTCGCATGTATCGCTCGTAGTCCGGTCATATCACCAAGTAGTGATACCCGTTCATTTGGATGGTCCGGTCATATCACCGATCGGTCATGGTGATACCCGTTCATTTGCATTGTCCACAATATCAAACAATGTACCATATCGTACATCGACAAATACACAAGTCCACGTCATACCTCTGGATATGATCCCGCATCCCACACAACGTATTAACCACAAATAGCCTCTACTAAACCCAGTCTGCTAGTTCCTATGCTTAAATCCCATAGAACGAATACTCAAGAAATTTAGAGAAACCAATGAGATGAATCGCGAGGATACAAAACGACAAGCCGAAAATGAAACAATCATCTAGTTCACCATCACATTCAAAGTGTCCCGTGTTTCATAGTTAATAAGTCTTTTGTTCCAAGTGCACATTCCGAGTATTTGGGACCCCGTTCATACCCTGCCGGTCATCACACCAATAGGCGGACCCATTCATTCACTACCGGTCATCGCACCAATAGGTGGACCCGTTCATTCCGGGTATTTAGGACCCCGTTCATCCCCTGCCAGTCATCACACCAATAGGCAGACTCGTTCATTCACTACCAATCATTGAACCAATAGGTGGACCCGTTCATTCCGGGTATTTAGAACCCCGTTCATCCCCTACCGGTCACCACACCAATTGACGGGCCCGTTCAAGTTTTCTTCAGCCATTTCATTACTCATGTCTTCGATCCTTATTACATCACCATGTCACAAAGTTCACAACTTGCATTCGGTGTTCGTGTGCTCCATTTCAATCATATTCCTCACATGGTGTCTTAAGTTCTCAGTTCGGCATTTGGCAATCATATACATCTAGCTATCATCATACTTCCCGTTAAATATAAATGAACGTCCTTGAACTCATAAAGATACATACCATCACTTGGAAACGAACCACGACATTAGAATGTGAAAACAAGAGTTTTTACAAAAATCTGCAATGGCTACAGGTAGGACCAAAAATGGACTACGGGTAGCGGAACAAATGTTCAGTTTCTAATCAGTGGCTACGGGTAGAACCAAAAACGGACTACGGATAGCGCCTGGAAATTTCAGCGCGATACACAGATTTCAAGGGCCAACAATACACTTCAAAACAACAATCAGACACAAGATTTAGGTACAAATTCAACTCATCAACGCATAGAACAAGTAAGAAATCCCTACCTCAAGGGGTTTCGAGCAAAACCCGATCTTTTGATCAAGTCAACTGAGCTCCCACGAGGTCCGATCATAAATTTTCTTGGATATTCGGAAAGCCCGTGCTACGTATAGCAACTTTAATTCTCGGATCTTGTTCGGAATCACACCCTAGGTAAATAAAATCGAAGAGAGAAGAGAGGAGGGAGTTTTTCGGAGGAGAGGAAGAGAGAGAGAGAGCCGAGAGTGAGAACGAGAGAATGGGAATATTTCTCCTCCGGGAGAAATAATAAGGGTGGGGGAGTAATCCCCTACTTCTCACACCACACACTCACACGTGCATCTTTCGCACAATCACCCTTATATCCTTCCACGAATACGCCACATCAAATATCCGTACCGTCTATCTTGACGTGCCGTACGATTACAAAAGAAAAATACACCCTAAAAAATACGGGTCTCTACATCACTCCTCTACATTCAACACAGTTACCATCCCTCCTATGCTTAGGCGAGTAGCTTCTTTTTCAGCCTCTATGGCTTGCAGTGACAGAAAGTAGAGTTTCCTGAATAAGAAACTTCATCTGTAGCTCGTCTAACTGGTACTATAAGGGTTTGTAACTAAAAGTCGTCTTAATAGTTTTTCTTTTCCTCTACCTTCACTCGCTGCCTTGCCTTCTATGACTCAAATAAACCGAAAGAAAGACAGCCAGAAAAGAAGAATGGAAAACAAGGACAGATTGGAATTGATTAGGTAGCTCTTTTTCTTGGATGTGGGACTTCCTTTCCTAGTAGCTAGTTTTTAGTTGCTATCATAATAGTTCTCTTTCTCCTATCCAAATAACCACTAGGTAAAGGTTACTAGGACAATGCAACGGGGATATTGCATCATAAGGTGGGGAGAATGTGAGAGCTCATAATGGGCATGTGTCCCACATCGCCTATGAAAGGATAATTTGGTTTGATATATATGACAATACCCATCAGCTACTATTAACCCGAGGTTAACCTTTTGAGTCATGCGGTTAGGTTAAGAATTAAGCTGGTCAGCTAGTGTAGGTCGTTACAAAAGATGACTATTTTTTTTTCCCTTTTGAATCTTAAATTTCTATGAGACAAAAAGATAAGAAAGTAAATTAGATAAATCTTATATTTAGGTTACTCCTTTTGCTTCTTGAAAAAATTCATTATTTTTCAGATTGGTTACGAGAAGAATAGAAACACATATTTGGACCAAGTATAAAATGTGCATTAACAATAAACAAAAGTCTGAAAAAAGTTAGAATGCCATAAAACTTTCTATTTATTATTTGATTTAGCATAAGGAAAATAAAATAGTCATTTATACTTGTAGTACACACACACTAAGCTTCCACTGAGGGCGTCCTTAACTTGCCAAAATGCAGACCTCTCCTTTTCTGATCAAATTTTGAAGATCCAAACTATTAAATGTGTTCAGAACATCATTTTAAGGTTCCTTGTGAGAAATCAGCAAAAAATATGACCGGAAAGTGCTTCATCTAAGCAGTTTTTCATTTAACCGTTCAATGAAAAACTGCTCGGATGAAGCACTTTTCGGTCATATATTTTTGCTAATTTTTCGCGAGAATTCTTAAAATCACGTTTTGATCGCATTGAACGATTCAGATCATTGAAATTTGATCGGGAAAGGAGAGTTCTGCATTTTAGCAAGTTAAGGCCGCCATTAGTAGAAGGAGGCTGTATGTGTGTGTGTTTGTACTTTACAAGAATATACGTTAAAAGAAAGAATGGGGGGTATCTGAACTATTTTGTATTGAGGGTATAATGGTCTTTTATAGATCAGAGTTAACACCGTTAGGCTAATTTTAACGGTAAGAGGGCATTTGTATACCAGTTTATAAAGTAACAGAGGTAACAATAATTTTCAGAACCAGAAGGAGGTGAGTATATTTGTTAGAAACCTCAAGGGAGGTCAGCGTAATTTACCCATAATTCTGCAAAATTAATGCTCTTCTTCAATCGTAGTCCAACTATAACTGCCAATTCAAATCATCCTTTGCCAAAATTAGAAGCTTCATCATAACCCCAATTACTTTTGTTCCTAATCTGGTTAATTATTACGTTAAGTTAGTCAACGTGATAGCATATTTTAGAAGAAATCACAGGTCATATTTGCATGCAATGATATCAATTGAATTATATTCGCCGAGATTCTCTGGAGATCTTCTTCCAGGTTTTCCCAAGTTTTGGAAACCAATTAAGCAATTGACATTTGACCAGACCCTTCAAACTCTCCATTAGTTGTTAAATGGACCCTACCTCAAATCTAAGCTTTGAAGTCATGTAATATTGCACTTTACCATTACTCCTGCTAGCAACAAACGTAGCCCACTCAGGTGTTTTCGGGTTTTGTCCCAATCGGTATTTTTATTTTTATCCATATTTTGTTGGATTCTGTGACTTCCCGCTTGGAAGAACTAGCTCAGCCTCCCTTCTCCCCAAATTTGATGTACCTTTTGCCAAATTTTTTTAAATAAAATATTATTGCCGGTCAAAAAAAAAAACAAACAAACAAACAAACAAACGTAACCCTCAAATTATTATTTTTATATTAGCGGTGAGCGGACTTCTCTGACTCGAATCTGCATACATAAACGGGATTACACTTAAAGTGCCCAGCTTAAATCTAGTTGAGTACTGTATAATCCGGACAATATGTTTAATTTGTTTGAACGAAGATACAAAATAGGTAGAGAGATCCAAACATGATAATAAGAAAAAATTCATACATAAAAATAAGCTCATAAAAGTAAAGGTTACCATCTTTTGTTGAGATATGACCATCATGTGTGTATGATTTAATTACATATCGAGACTAATAAAATGAACAATTTGGATTATCAAATAGAATTGTCATCACATACACACACATATCATAAGACCAACAAATTTAATGAACCATTATCTTCAAGGGATTTAGTCAAATGGGCATGAAAAAACAAATAAATGACTGGTCAAAGCATACGAAGCGAGCATAGATAGTAAGAATCGGATGATTAGATGGATTAGTTGCCAACAACCCCCCAAATGAAAAGGACGTGCCAGTAACAACCTTTTACTTAATTACAACCTTCCAAAACAGATATTTCCAAAGTACAGACGGAATAAAAATGAATGCCAAATTCCATTTTCGTTGAAAAGGCCTAAACAGAAAACCTTGTACAGATAATTCTTATCTGTCATTCCCTCTTCCACTGCAACTATATAAACCACACAAGTACAATAGTCTCCTTACAACAAACCTCGGAGCAACAGAGAGAGAGGGAGAGGGAGAGAGTACAAATTAACATGGGTGTGTTGAAATTATCCTCCATGAGTAATATTTTTCTTGTTGTGAGTTTCGTATTAGCTTGTCCATTACTATTGGTTTCAGCTCGAGTTGAGCCGGGTCAGCTCAGCCGAGATGTGTTGCGGGAACAAGAGTTAGACCGGGTTGTAAAGCTTCCCGGGCAGCCTCCGGTGAGTTTCCAGCAGTATTCGGGTTACGTAACTGTCAATGAAAGTCATGGAAGAGCTCTGTTCTATTGGTTTTACGAAGCCATGGAAAATCCCGAAACGAAGCCTGTCCTTCTCTGGCTCAATGGAGGTATTTTCCAATCTTTACTTAATTTCATTTAGTTCACACACACACACACACACACACACACACACACACACACATATATATGCTCCATTTTATAATATAGATATGAATATGTTTTTGTATGCATATTTTTTGAGTTATGGTTACATTTCCATGCTTCTGGGTCTTCCTTTTGATTGTTTTTTCATTGCTTCCTACTTCTAAGACATTGAATTATAAATCTTGTGTGACCATATCATACTATTTTCAATACAATAGACGGAAATGACCCGCATTGTGAAAATTTACTCAATATCAAACTGATTTTTTATTCCACAGTACCTTTTTTTTTTTTTTTTTTTATGTGGGGTGGATTAAGTTCTCGGGTGAATCGAAAAAATTTAATTTGTGTATGTGTAGTTAGTTTCGGTTTGACTTTTCATTGTATGTACGTAGTAGCATATTACTCTGCAGTATGATAGAGAGATTATATACGATTTGGTTAACAACCAATGAACCAATCACTAAAATATAGAATGTATATACATTATCTTGGGATATATATGACGTTAATAATACTCTCATCATCATATCCATATATAGGTTCCAACAATCAAACACAACCTAAGACTTAAAAAAGTCATTCATTTTAGGGCCTACGTAGTAATATATATTCAATACCTCACAATGTCTGTCTTAGACTTAAACCAACCATTCCATTTCTAAACTGATCGATCACAAG
Source organism: Rhododendron ovatum (assembly GCA_019656835.1). Classification (NCBI taxonomy): domain Eukaryota; kingdom Viridiplantae; phylum Streptophyta; class Magnoliopsida; order Ericales; family Ericaceae; genus Rhododendron; species Rhododendron ovatum. The sequence continues at coordinate 24,498,514 of CM033799.1, forward strand.
CTTTATACATAGTTATAAACTTTTTTTTTTTTTTTTGCGGGAATATAAATTATAATGACTACATACATACATATGGAGTAACACATGCAAGTATTTTACATGCAATAATTAGATTCTAGAGAGAATTAGGTGATATTCCTTTTCTTATAACCACCAAAGGTAATTAGTGTCATTATTTGGTCACCAAACATTTGAACCAGATATATGTTTTAGTTCAAAAGTAGCTTTTTTGTTGCAATATTTTCGGAATATATATAAGGCTATCCCCAAAAGTTCAATTTTTTAGGTAAACTATTTTATTTCAGATATTTTATGAAAATGACATGCTGATGGGAACAATGAGACAAGGGTTATAAGCTGTCCAACTACATAAATTATGGATTCCTTGATCAAATACAAGTATACATATATGGAAAGAAACCACATTTTGAGACCCCATTAATTTATATATGAGGTGCATAATGAACAAATGAATATTCTTTTTGGGTTTTAACATAATCCATTAATATTTTCCATTAAAATCAGTTGTAGCCTCGACATGCATCCAAAGTTTCTAAAATTTTTAAAAAATGTTATACCTTAAGCGATTGGTGAGCTTTTCAGGAAAAAAAAAATAGTATAGGGTGTAGTAGCGTAAATAATTAATTTATTCTTAAGGATGCTACGGTTAGGCAATAAAAATAACCTTAATTAGGAAGAGGATATTTACATAAATTATTTTAATGATATGTTCTATTTGTTTAATGTCATGTTTCTATGATGAGAGAAAAGAGAGGAAATGAAAATGAATTTAATAGTTAATCAATGACTATCCTACCGGTATCAAAATGATAATGAAGTTAATCGTTTATGATCACTTTCCCACTGGTACTACATTAAAAAAAACATCCAAAATAACATCATAACAATTTTCCTAATCCAAACAAAAGAAAAAAAATAAATGGATCAAGGAGTTCGTTTTATTTTCAATAAAAAAAGAAAAATAAAAAAGAGAGGTGCACGTTATAATAACTTGACTAACACAATTTTTCCTTGAAGTAATGTTTGCTATATTATTCAATACAGAGATATTACTGGTATATATTTTGAAAGAAAAACAGCTTTAGAGCACTTTGTTAGCCATATAAACATGGTTTTGGCCAAAAAAGTGGTCATAGTTTAAGCTTAATTTGGATTGGATGCATGTCTTAAAACATTGTAATTGAATAAGCTTATAGAACAAGTGGTTAGCTATAATCATGGCATTTGACTAGGTTAAGGCGTTGGACTACTAGAACTTGTTCCTTCTAAATTACTACTAAAAGATTATGATTTTACTTGGGAAAATAACTAATAAGTGGGGGATATATAAAAAATCAAATAAAGTCTTAGTGAGTTCTTGGACCTTCGATCTTCTCTTACAAAAAATAATAATTGCAATTACTTGACATATAAGCAATCACTAATAAAAGTTGATGTGTATTTTACTCCTCACGCGATCACAAAATAAATGCAAGTTTAATGCTCGATTGTATCTCCAGTTAATTGCTTTGGTAAGTGGTAACCTTATCTAGTTTAAGTCGTTTACTAAATGTAAAGCATTTTTTCAAGATATCCCGTAAAAAATGAGCTCAATCCCGTACCTATACTTGCAACATGTTTCTTCTATTTACAAAGTCTATTTTTATGTTCTGCATGTGTTTCTAGTCTTCAAACATGGCGGGGGGAGAGAGAGAGAGAGAGAGAGAGAGAGAGAGAGAGAGAGAGAGAGAGAGAGAGAGAGAGAGAGAGAGAGAGAGAGAGAGAGAGAGAGAGAGAGAGAGAGATTTTAATTCAACAGGGGTTGATTTCAAAATTAGTCCCCCTCAAGAGGCATATCGATATCCCAACCAAATTATAACCAGGATACAAAACCCATATAAACGCTGGATATACACAACTCAGATATGTATCCGGTTTCTCCTCTTATTCGGCTTCGATTCACCTAAGCTAAACAGGTTGTTAGCCACTGAGAGTTAATTATAACATTTTAAAACGTTGGCGTTGCATTTTTCTAAAGTAGGGAGTGTATATTGGATCCCCCTCCCCCTTTTTTTTAAATTAATGTGCATGTTTGTTAAATTAGATTCCTATCCTCTTCAATTATTATTATTTCTATCCTTATAAAGAAAATCATAATAATCCATCATTTTTTATAACCTAGTATTCGGGTCAATTTGCTCATATCTCAATTAGTTTGGGGGGAATGGTTTTTCCACTCCCTTTTATCCATTGACACTCATTTTTTGTCTTTCATTTGCGTAAGATTATAAAATTAGCCTTATCTCTTGAATCACATTTTTCAGGTAATTCGATACTATAACGTAAATAAAAGCAAAAAAGAGAGTGGCAGTTGATAAAATGGGAGTATTAAAATCCTTTCTCTTAATTTGAGGCTTTTGAAATTAAGGCATTTGTACATATCCGGTACAAAAAACCGACCATGATGGTTTAAGGACGCTGCTACTGGTACAGCGGCTGCTGTACAGCAGCCGCGTACAGATCACTTTTGTGCCGATCTCGGGTCCCGCAAAGATGATCGGAGCCACTCATTTTGTTCAAATACTTCGTTTAGGGTCTCTGTAAAAAATCACCTCAATCCGATATCAGGAAGTATGTTTACGAATCATCCAACTTTGCTTCAAAATTTAGCCTAAATTTTGAAGTAAAATTGGATGATTCGTAAACACCCTTCCCGATATTGGATTGAGGTGATTTTTTACAGGGACCCTAAACGAAGTATTTTGAACAAAATGAGTGACTCTGATCATCTTTACGGGATCCAAAATCAGCACAAAAGTGATCTGTATGCGGCTACTGTACAGTAGCCGCTGTACCAGTAGCATTTCTGATGGTTTAATTGTAAGAGGAAGCAATTATCTGTGTGCCTATGTCAATTGTTATCAGTTCATAAGTACAAAAACGAGGTAGTAGTTATTTCCGTTTGACAAAAAAAAAACACGAGGTAGTAGTACAAACTTAAAAAAACGAACAGAATGAACTCTAATAAAAGTGGAAACCAAGGACGTGGACCACATTTGAAGAAAGCGGTGGACCCTTAAGCAAATAACACCAGCTATATTGCAGCCGTGGTCCTTCTCTTGCCAGTTGCCAGTTGCCACGCCTAACCTGGACCAGCTAGGGTCCTCCAATTGTCAGTCAAAGCCCCCACTAAAAATGGTACTCCGTAGTTACAAAACCCGAAGGACTCAAAAAAAAATCCGAAAAAATTTACAGATTGGTTTGGTTTTTAGTTGGGGTGATGGCGGAATTTTTCTGAACTGGATCAGATTGAACCGAATCGATCGACTATATATTTTATATATTTTACATATATATATATACACTTTAAATTAAATAGAAATTTTATATTTCGGGCAGACCGAAATTCCCAACCGAATCAATCCCAACTTGAACCTAATCGAACTCAGCATCAGTCGGGATCGGTCCTGAAAATATTTGGACCGAACCGAATCGATCTTCAGAAATTTTACCCCGAACCAAATCGAACTGAACCGAAATCACCTCTAGTAAATTTAATTGTTTTTTTTTGTGTGGAGTTTTTGCAACTTTTTAATTGATTATATTTTATAATTTATAATATTTTATGTGATTTTAAAAATATTATATTATAGAACTAATCAATATTTATTAAACAACATCTATAGTGGATATAAAATTCATTAACGATTTAATGATATAATTAGTTTTTTATCTGGTTAGAGTAGAATGAGGGACTATTAAATTGGGATGGAGTGAGAACCTTTTTCTCACAAGAAGAAATGGTTAAATTTCGACATGTAGTAGGAGTAGTTTCTAAATTTAGAGAATAGATTAAATTATTTATACCGTCGGTGTAAAAATTAACATTGCGCTATGCTGCTATGTTCTATTCATTGGGATTAGTGTTTTGACGACGTGACTCAATGTAATTGATTTGAATGAAACAAATTCTTACACCGCCGGTGTATATAGAGAAATATGTACTTTTATACAACAATAATATATAGAAACTACTCCGTTTTAATAGTTGTCCGGCCTTTGGACAACACCTTGATGCCCCGGGATTCACATCCACGATCCAAAAGCTCAACGAATAAATTAATTTAATATGTTTGCTTACTGCGGAATTATGATATCATCAATGCGATCAACTTTACTTTTAGTCCTCCTTTCAAACAAACTGACTTTAAGTCTACAATAGTTAGAAAGTGATATCGGTTGCCTAATTTTTTGACATCATGCGCTTTCGTATATGTCTAATTCCCAAACATGTTCTTTTTTCCTTCATACATATAAAAGGAAAATGATAGAGGTATCGAAATTAGGGGAGGGATTTCGTACCGACGGCCGCCGGTGGGCCGTTTTCGGCCACCGGACGGCCGATCCGATCCATTCAAAAATTCTAAAAAAAAAAAACCGAGGGGCCCTACGCGAGAATCAATGTCATCCGAGGTGTGTAGGGTGCTTGATCGGAGCACCCTTTTTCGTGTGTATTTTCGTGTGTATATATACACACACGAAAAGGGGTGCTCCGATCAAGCACCCTACACACCTCGGATAACATTGATTCCCACGGAAGGCCCCTCGGTTTTTTTTTTTAGAATTTTTGAACGGATCGGATCGGCCATCCGGTGGCCGGAGACGGCCCACCGGCGGCCGTCGGTACGAAATCCCTCCCCTAATTTCGGTACATATAGCACTACTCCATATAAAATGCTTGACCCTGCAAACCTTAAAAGTGGAATGGATGAAACCTTGCTGGCGGAGGGAATTAATATTTCATGTGTAACAGATTGGTATCTCTCTCCTCTCATAATATTGTGCTACATTGTGAGAGGAGGAGGGTCCGATGATATGTACCCGTTACATGAAAGGCTTTATGTGTTTGGTGGGTCCCTGTCCTTTGGGGCATAGACCAACTCAGTAGTGTTGGATTTAGACCCATTCTCATCCAGAATATAATCAAGTTCGCAATGTGGATGGAAAATGTATACCGCTACTAACTCAATATTCAATCAAACATCGGGTCAGGTCACTCGCATTAGGTGGGCCAGTATCCGAAATATGGGTTAAGATCCAGTCCAGTTTTTTGTATGTCTAGTTCAGTCCAGTTTTGGGTCATTACGGGCTCCTTCGGGACCCACAACAACGATCTGAATCGTTTATTTAATAGAGGTCGTCGAGATGTCATTCTTATTCGCAAGTAGCATGATCGAACATCGATAGGTACACGAACGAAATGTATTTGTACAATAAAAAATGGGCAATTTCTGAGTTTCAATTTATTTTGTCATTGCATTTTTCTTGTACAAATCTGTTTCGTTTATCTAGCTATCGGTGTTTAATCAAGCTAAAATTTTGCGTGAACGACATACTCAACGAGCTCTACAAAATGAACAATTCCGATTATTGTTGTGAGACCAAAAAGGACCCATAACGACCCAAAACTGGATCAAACTGAACACTAATAAAACTGGACCGGACCTTCCTTCCCGAAACATATCGAAGAAACTTTTCAGAACTTTGGTTGGGCCAGTACGAGCACAAGCTTTTTTTACCAAGCCCGTGATCGGCATAGGGTAACAGTACGTGGCAGATGTTACATCTAACCATTGATTCCTTCTCTTCCTGCCCACACCTGATAAACTCCCTTCCCTTGAAGTACTATCATCTTCCCCCCACTGCCGAGTGCCGCATCCTTTTTTGTTTTTCCGATGGCTAGAAGTGTTCGGTCAATTTACGCGCTTCTCATCAAAGTCATGAGAAGGAGTTGATAGCACGTGATATTTCGGACATTGTTTGTAAGCATTGTCCTTTTAGTGAGCCGAGCTCGAATAGCTAGGGATTTTTAAGCGGGTTAGTAGGTTAGTTAAAGATTGATTTTACTAATACTTAAACGAACTCAAAACATGTGCTTGAGTTTGTTTTGTTTTATCTTGAACGATAAACAAGCTGAGCTCGAGCAGTTTGATTTATTTCGGAGCCCCTACTATTGTTTTTGTGTAGTCTCTCTTTTAGTTTTGAACAATTAACTGTTTGTACAGATCGAGCATCATTTTCATTGTGATATTTCAATTGATTCTCAATTAGTACAACAATTTACCGAGTTTAAGGAAGACGGGATCACATTTGTCGTTCTTAGCTTTGGGGGTAAAGGAAGCAATGATTGTGACTAACTTACACGTGTTTCCCTCATTTATATTTTTCCCCATTTCGCAATTGAATTCTGTTGGAGTATGACCGAAGACTGTTTCGTTATTTGCTGGGACAGTTTTGCCTTTTGAGGGAGCACAATATTCTTTTTACTTTGTGTATTTCTCTGGCTTTTCTTCAAATATACTCGTAATGTCTCGTTTGAAACTTGGAATATATCAGGTCCAGGATGTTCATCAATTGGGTATGGGGCATTAGAGGAGCTTGGGCCTTTCTTATCTCAAAAAGGCAAACCAGAGCTAATGTTCAACAACCACTCATGGAATAAAGGTAGGAAACCGGTTCAAGGTTGTTCACTTCCTTGTGATTTTCATTTTGATCATCTCAAGTTATTTCTTTTGAAGTCGATCATAATTTAGTTCGTAAGAATGGATAACCAATTTCTTCTCGATGTAAAGCGGTGTAGTCCACAACAATGTTGTTGTGCCTTTTGTTATACGGAAAATAGTACGGATTATGGAAGGGTTAATGGAAGAGAGTCAATAAACTTGGTCTCTTTTTTTTCCTCTACTTAATCGATCGCTCCATAAATCTATGAGCAACATTACCTTGGAGCGATTTTATAGTGCACATCAGTATAAAAAGGTAGGCAGGGTACCAACTTTGTGATCAAGGCCACATTGGGTCGTTGCCAAGCCGACACATTTCACTGCACTGCAACCACTGACTTATGCCTTACGACCCAACATGTCCTTGCAACAACTTAATATGACCCATTTACAGGCGCATCTGACCTCGACTATGGATGCGTACTATTTTGATGGGTGTATAGTATGAATTTCCTAGTTTTCTTATATGGATTGTTTTTAACAATGCTCTTGACAATCTAGTCTTCTCATTAAACGACCAATTCTATGGTAAATTAAGCTACATGCAGAAAGTTGAATGCCTATTCCATCTTTCTGAAACTGCATTTTAACTACGTAACGAGCATCTGTCTTCTTGTCGTTTAAGTTGATTGTCATAGTTTCCGGTTCACTTTCAACAAAAGCATGGACCAAAGCCTAATACACTTGTGGCTTCTAAGTGAAGAACATGAATGATCAGTAGTTTCCCTAAAAAACCCCGTGAATGATGGGTACTAACTATAATCATGATCATCTTTTAGCGGCCAACCTTTTGTTTTTGGAATCCCCTGTTGGTGTTGGATTTTCATACACTAATACAAGCAGCGATATCCAGCAGCTTGGCGACACTGTTACAGGTAATTTTGGGCCATACATAATTCCTTGCATTAATAAAATTCACGCTTTTTGTTTGGATTTTAGATTTTGTAACGAATGAAAAATGAGAAGGAAATACAATTTGCTCGACATTCCTTTTCTGAATATAAATGCATGTAAATTGTTTTTGAAAAAAATCTATTGATTTTCTACCTCACCAGGCAGAGAGAAAATTTGGATTATGTCCTTCATTTTCATTGCCTAACTTTCTGTTTCCTTTTCTTTTTCCTCCACAAATCAAAAATCCAAACGTCTAATTACTTTCCATGGGTGCTTACTAATTTTTACTTGTTCTGCTGATTACAAATATATCTATTTTACTTTTAGCCAAGGATTCATACGTATTTCTTGTCAACTGGTTCCGAAGGTTCCCACAATTCAAGTCACATGAGTTCTATATTGCTGGAGAAAGCTATGCAGGTAATTTGAATCTCATCAGGTGTATGCATGTATTAATTCAAGCATGGCTCTGCATCTGTATTCTGTATGCATGTCATTTGCTAGCACTACATACATTGCGTTGCTTTTGTATGCAAATACATCTATGCTTATTTAGTTTGTGTTCTATGTCTTAGGGCACTATGTTCCGCAGCTTGCCGAACTTATTTTTGACAACAATAAGATTGTTTCAAAGGATGACTTCATAAACTTCAAAGGTTTCATGGTGAGTGCACTCTTAACCGATTTTTTCATTTTATCATGCATTTTGATCACACGATCTTTGTTGCATTTGTTGGGATTTCACTTCTGCAAACATGAGCAGAAACACATTCTCACACACACCAAAGAGAACTGGGGAACCTGCACTACAAACGAGATAGAGACAACCAGCATGAGATGAAAATACCCAAATTCCAAATCCTGGACACTTAATTAACGGTTTGTATCTCCAACGCACACTTTCTTGCTCACTTCAATATCCCTTCATGAAAGCCACAAAGACTTTATCCTTGCACTCTACAAATGCGCACACCACTTTAACACATCTGCTTTCATGTACCTCCACCTAGGTGTGCTTCTCCGCAGCTATTGCCTACATTGTTCACCCTACTCGTACTACTTGTCGTTCGCTTGACAGCTGCTCCTACAGTCTCGACATTTTCTATGACCCTGTATTACTTTCCATGCTTGCATCCTCCAAGGACTGGTCTGACATCCTCATTTTTGATCCTCTTCTCCTGTGTATCTTCTCCATGTACTTCGGATCGTCTACAGTATCTGTAGACTGCCTGCCACAACTCAATCAGCCGCACATTATCGCCAATTCTAATAGACTCCCTATGTAATTTCTTTTGGTGTGTACATTTGGGTGTGCTTATGTTTGCATGAGATGTGTAAAAACTCCAACAAGAAGGCAATATTAAGCACAAGTTTTCTACTTGACAATTGTTTAGGTTAAAGGTCAAAGTTGATTAGAAATTTAATGAATGGTAGAAGTAGGAACGAAAAAGGTAAATCAGTTTCTATTAAGCACAAGCTTTCTACTTGAAAATTGTTTAGGTCAAAGGTCAAAGGTCAAAGTTGATTATTGTTTTTATATAATCTGTCTGCGAAGATGTCTTTTATACCAATATGATCCTCCAAAGATGCTTATACCAGCATAAATACAGTGCTAGAGTTTGTTTTACTTCAAACAGCTTTTAGAAATGGTTATGGTTGTGCCGCTCTGATAGCACCACATGAACTTTCGCAGATTGGGAATGCATTAATGGATGATGAGACAGATCAAACGGGGATGGTCGAGTATGCGTGGGATCATGCTGTGATATCAGATCGGGTGTACCAAGATATAAAGAGCCAATGCAACTTCAGCCTTCAAAACCCATCCAATGGCTGCGACCAGGCCCTCAATGAGTACTTTGATGTTTACCAGATCATAGACATGTACAGCTTGTATTCTCCTACCTGTGTTGAGAGTAATTCCAGCAGCACTAGACAGCATCCTGGGACCCGTGGCATTGCCCCTCACTTATTTTCCAAAATTGTGAGTTCCTCAATATCTTCGTCATTCCTGACTACTTCTTTACAATCACTGGGTCATACAACATGTCAATTCAGGGTACGATGGGTATTTAATATAATCTTATGGCCTACTGCATATTTTATGTTAAAAAAAAAAGTGTAGGGAAAAATGAAGTAGATAGTGATTAGTAAGGAAAAAGAATGTTGAAAACATTGTTTATGCACTGTTCTTGGAGCGTTGCCCCTCTAAGTACTAACATCTTGTACTGAGTGTTACTTACATATCTCACCTATGAAACAAAATTTTGTTGACCAAGAACTCAGGAAGGCATTGGTGAAGAAAACTAACGCATAATAACTCATTGTTTTTTCATGAAATAATGGAAATGGGCTTGCTGGTGCACAGTCAAACCAAGAGAACTTTAAGTTTGCGTCTTGCGATACTATTTGACAATGAGCAAATTTTAAGTTTTAAACCATTAATCAACGAGTCAAATTGAGTTTCTGTTTTCCCTTTTGGCAGAACGGGTGGCACAAGAGGCCGACTGGTTATGACCCATGTGCATCTGACTACACCGAAGTGTATTTGAATAGACCAGACGTTCAAGAAGGACTACATGCCAATGTCACCAAAATTTCCTACCCATGGACCCACTGCAGGTATACTCAAACTCTCTGTTATCTTGAATTGGGCACCAGTATCAAGTGCATGTATTTGTCCAAGTACCGTATTTTCATCTAATTTCTAGGCCTTTTTACCTCTAGTTCCAGAAAATGGAAAGTAATTCCCACCAGGTCTCCTCTAATTAATGAAACACCGAAACCTAATGAAAGTGCCTAAAACCCTAAACCCTGAAAGTGCCTAAACCCTAGGGTATCCTATGAAAGTGCCTAAACCCGATGGTACCCTATAAAAATGCCTAGACCCCTAGGGTACCTTATGAAAGTGCCTAAATCGCTAAAACCCTATAATAGAAAGGTGCACCCTAAAACCCCTATGAAAGTGCCCAAACCTAAACCCTAGGGCTCTGTGAAAGCGCCTAAATCTAAACCCTGAGGTATCCTAAACCCTAAAACCCTAGGGTACCCTAAAACGCTAAAACCCTAGGATACCCTAAAATCCTAGGGTGACACTTTCATTAATGGTAGATTTATTTTTGTAAGAGTGGGCCTAGTAGTAATTTAAGTATTCCATCTCTCCTTAATGAGAATTAAGTTTTACTTTTCTGTACTTAGTAGAGGTAAAATCTCTAATTTCTATGTCAAGGATACATGAACACACCAAAAATATTTTGTTTGTATGTGGTATATAACAATCGTTGAATTTTTAGGGTACATGATGTTTAAGTTACCTTATGGCATTTCATGCATAATGTAGGAG